>CAMRHE010000134.1:1790000-2045000 GCA_947044405.1 Leptodactylus fallax | reverse complement strand
AAAAGCACTAGAAAATGGTTTGAGAGAAAGCACTGGAGACTTCTAAAGTGGCCAGCAATGAGTCCAGACCTGAATCCCATAGAACAACTGTGGAGAGATCTCAAAATGGCAGTTTGGAGAAGGCACCCTTCAAATCTCAGGGACCTGGAGAAATTTGCCAAAGAAGAATGGTCTAAAATTCCAGCAGAGCATTGTAAGAAACTCATTGATGGTTACCGGAAGCGGTTGTCCGCAGATATTTTGTCTAAAGGTTGTGCTACTAAGTATTAGGCTGAGGGTGCCAGTACTTTTGTCCGGCCCATTTTTGGACTTTTGTGTAAAATGATCAATGATTTGACTTTTTTTTTTCATTCTCTTTTGTGTTTTTTCATTGCAAGCAAAATAAATGAAGATATTATTACCAAAGCATTTGTGATTGCAATCATTTTCTGGAAGAAATTGAGTATTATGTGACAGAATTGCAGGGGTGCCAATACATTTGGCCAGCACTGTAACACTCTTACCGACTAGGCTTGAAACAGGCTTGAGATAGTGAACACAAGGTACAAAAATGGCATAGAGTGTGACCTCCTCACACTGGGATAGCATGTAAAAATGTCTGCTGCTCACTGCACAGGAAGGAAGTAGAAAACTGGGAACTACCCATAATGCATAGGGTTAGAGCTAGAAAAGAGGATACAGTAAATGACCAGCAGATGTGCTGTTACGACATAATATAACAAATTTGCCTATGAAGGCAGAACAATCAGAAAACCAGATGTATGCCTAGAATAGCCTTTCTAAAGGCTACATTAAGAATTATTTAAAAATAGGAACGGGCAATGATAGACTCCCTTTTAATAAGGCTTTGTTTGGAGCCCTAGAGTGATCCCTACTAATAAAATGAAAAATTTTTTATAAAAATCGCACATACATAGGGATGACCTGAGCTGGTTCCCATTATGAATATTCCAACGTTTTTGGATTCAGCCAAACCTGAAATTTTTGGGGTTTGCTACCTATGAACTACTATTCTACAGTCAAGTCTCTTCAGACCCCAGAGTATAGTGTAGGCCACAGGGAAGGGAGTAAACATAACAAAGTGTTACTCACCACCCTTGGGATCCACCGCAAATCCCCCATGACTCCAGCCTCCCTAAAGATGTCAAGAACCAATGAGGCCTGTGATTGAGCCTCATCTGTCATGTAGCGTTATGGCGATTGCGTCTATATGCCATGACACCAGAGACTGCCTCAGTGGTCAGGTGGGTCTATCACAGGCCTCAGTCATTTCTGACGTCATTTGGGAGGCTGGGAGAGGCCTGAGGAGTCACAGGAACCTGCACCAGATTCCAGGTGAGGCGAGTAACCCATGAACTACCATAATTTGGAAGGGCTCTCACTGCAGGGCATACCCCCAGGTGTACGTGTATCGCAGGTGGAGAACTACTGCTGTAAGGAAGTAAACTGAGGATACTGTGCAAGTATGACCACCACTGTTGTATTGCAGTTGTAACATTTGACAATGAGCTATAAAAAATGAAAATGACTTAGGACAGAGCCCTGAAGGAGTAGGCAAAATTGCCTGAACAAAGTATTTAGCTCATTATTCTTTGGGCACAAAAAGAGTGTGATAAGACATAAACAATGAGATGGGAATCCCCTTTTAAAGGCATGAGTGTTATATTTCCACTGACGACTTTGCCTCTTATTTCAAAAACAAAATTGACACCATCAGAGACAGTCTCGCCCTACGCCCCCAACAACTACTTCACCCCAAATGTTCGGTGCTCTTCATCTTTAACCTGTTTCCCCACCGTCACCGATGGAAAAACTCTCCACCATAATTTCAAAATCCCACCTCCCCTCCTGTGCGTTTGACCCGATCCAGTCACATCTCATCCCCAACCTCAATGAAGTCTTTACTCCTGCCCTAACCCATCTTTTCAACCTACCTCTAACCAGAGGATCCTTTCCTTCCACCTTCAAACACGCTACCGTCACACCTATACTTAAGAAACCCTCCCTCAACCCATCTTCTCCAGCCAACTATCGCCCCATCTCAATGCTCCCGTATGCCTCAAAATTGCTTGAACGACACGTCCACTCCGAATTATCCTATCTCTCGTCCAACGTGCTCTTTGACAGACTACAATTAGTCTTCAGACCCCATCACTCCACAGAGACTGAACTTACCAAAGTCACTAACGACCTTCTAACTGCCAAAGCCGAGCAGCACTACTCTGTCCTCCTCCTCCTTAACCTCTCCTCCGCCTTTGACACAATCAACCATTCCCTCTTGTTACAAACTCACTAATCCCTTTGCATCACAGACTTGGCCCTTTCCTGGATCTCCTCATACCTCACCAACCGCACATTCAGCGTCTTCCACTCGCACACCACCTCCTTGCCACGTCCTCTTTCTGTAGGTGTCCCCCAAGGCTCCATCCTAGGACCCCTCCTGTTCTCCATCTACACCCTCGGCCTTGGTCAACTCTGGTGATACTTAAATATATCTCTCTGGACCAAACATTACCTCTCTGTTGTCAAAAGTTCTAGGGTATCTAGTAGCCGTAGCCTCCTTTCTCTCCTTCTGCTTTCTCAAACTCAAACATGGAGAAAACTTCATCTGACCCATCTATCAAAGTTAATGGAACAACACTTACCCCAGTCCCACGGGTCCGCTGTCTTGGGATAACCTTGGACTTTGACCTATCCTTCAAGCCACATATCCAAACCCTCAACACCTCTTGCCACCTCCAACTCAAACATCCATTGAATCCTCTCCTTCCTCACCCCTGAAACTACAAAAATGCTAGTCCATGCCCTCATAATCTCCCGCTTAAACTACTGTAACACCCTTCTCCATGGCCTCCCAGCGAATGCTCTGGCCCCCCTCCAGTCCACCTTAAACTGTGCTACTCCCTTAATACACCCCCCCCGATCATCAGCCACTCCCCTCTGCCAATCCCTTCACTGGTTACCCATTGCCCAGCGAATAGTTTAAAATGTTAACGCTTACATACAAAGCCATCCACAACCTATTCCCTCTATATATCTCTGACCTAATCTCCCACTACCTGCCCACACGTAACCTCCAAAGACCTCCTACTCCGCTTTGCTCTTATCTGTTCTTCACACAACAGTCTCCAAGATTTCTCCCGTGCATCCACCCATACTCTGGAACTCACTACCACGACACATAAGACTGTCCCCCACAATCACAAGCTTCAAGAAGACCCTGAAAACTCACCTATTCAGGAAGGCTTACAACCTCCAATAACACTGCAGCCACCACACCACCATCTGTACAGCCTCTCCCCTCACCTTCTGACTATATCCCTCTTTCCTCATAGATTGCAAGCCCTTACAGGCAGGGCCCTCTGTCCCACTGTGCCAGTTCTCCACTGTTTAATATTGTATTTGTTTTGTATATTTTGTGTATTGTATGTAAACCCTCAAATGTAAAGCACTATGGAATTAATGGTGCTATATAAATAAATAAATAAAATTGTAATTGAACTAGCATTACTCAGAATTCTCTCATTGTAGATGGGACAGAACAGCACAGTCTTCTATAATGACATTAAGTAAGTACTTGTTCTTATGTGAAAGCTTGGCATTGAGGTTTGTTGCTATGTCATTAAGAACGTGTATGCGTTTTTGTTTAGAGTTTAAAGATCTCATTCTTGTCCCTTTTTATTGTTTTAATGTGCAGTGATGACGAGCTTTATTTTTCAGTCTCAAATATAGCTTTTTTTTTTTTTTTTTTTTTTTTTTATTGAAGCCGTTTTTTTTTATTTTGCTGACAAGTTAGTCTGTATTAAATTTTAGCAAATTGTCATCCAGAGCTGTATTGACAATTCTGCTCACTTATTAGTACATATATCCCTGCATTCTCTGCAGAAATCAGAGGGGCACAAAGCACTGTGGTGTTATTTAAACTGTCGGTTGGTTACAATACTAAACCTCTGAATATTAAGGGAATATAAGCTCTAATGTTACTAGTTTGCCAGAAATGTCACGTGTGAATATATCCTAAGATTCTGTTCACAAGATGATTTAGCATGCTGTATAATAAACATCTCTAACCTCCATTGTTGAAGCCAAGATGCCAGTGTGATAGTACCTTTGTAAGGTCGCTTCTACACTTTCAAAAATTTCTTACTTTATTCTGCATGTCAGCTCCATATTCTCCATGTCAGCTTTTCATTAAAGGGGTTTAGCTTAGATTAGAAATTATCTATTTATCCTGGACAACCCCTTTTAAAATCAGTAGCTCATTCTGATTCAAATGATCTGAAAACTGTTTTAGGGGTGTTTTTTCTCTTGCTTGGGTCTTCACTCTCCGCTCTATATAACTGCTCCTAACTGCAGACAAAAAGTGGGAGATGTCGTTCAAGCAGGTAGGGGGGCTAGGTGGCAGCTAAGGGTGGTTATCTAAAGCAGAAAGTGAAGCCCCCAGCAGGAGAAGAAATGCCCCTAAAGTCCATTTCAGCTAATTTGCATCAGAATAAAACACTGATTTTCATGAAAATGGAGCTGCAATGCAGAATAAAATAAGGCATCTTTGGAAAGCGTAGAAGCAGCCCTACGAGGTACTGTCATTAGTCCGATACCAATTTTCCTGCTGACAGACCCCCTTTAAGTGTTTTACTAAATTTAAACTACTAAATAATTTAACCTAGATCATATTTCCTCTACACATATTACAAGGGTGTTTCAGAGTTAAATCTGAGCTGTCTTATTTGGAATCTCATTTCTGCAAAAAACAGAAGCTTATGCGTAATATCATGGAAAATTGAATAGTTTTAAATTGTACACTTTGCAATACACATAATGTAGTAGGTACCAGCAGATGACTTTCTTTCTGCCCTACCCATGTGTCCATATGCTTTTTTCCTGTCTCTATTTAGCTACACATCAAATATGATTTTCCCCACCAGTGCTGTTTTCCATCTAAGTAACTTCATAAGCCATTGTGTTCCGCATTCATGTCTAGGAGGTCCAGCCCACAAAGTGTATGAAGGCTCCAGTTAAGTTCAGTGAATATTTATAGTTAGTAAAAGTACCAATAGTAAAAAGTAATACACAAAATGTCATTGTATTGAGATATTACATTTCACCAGTAAACCTGTGTGATTATTCTCTTGCTTAGGCCTTTAGTATACACTGTGTCCATTCTTCTGCCTGCTGCCTATGTCATAGGACTCATTTTCACTCTGAAGACGCATTCCCATATTTATGATATTCACATCAGTGACTGTCATGGTAAGGGTCACAAGATCAGTTTATACTAAACATGTTGTATTTTACACTACAGGCAACTACTCTGAGCAAAAAGTTCATTCTTGTACGGTGACTCCTTAAAGGGGTTATACCACAAAAAGTATTTATAAATACCTGATTATGAAGGGGGCTTCTGACTTTGACTTCCGTATATCCTCCTTGCTGTGTATTCAGCCTGACAACAGCCACAATGAATGTGGGAGTGTCACTTGGTCTACGGCGCTCCCATTCACTTCAATGGATGCGCCAGAGGGCCCCCCCCCCCGAATGGAAACCTAATGCACTTAAAAGAGCGGTTACTCATGGAAACCTGTGGAGCCCATAGACTATAATGGGGTCCGTTGGGTTTTCACCTGAAAAGAGCGAAAAATGCGGAGAGAAAAGGAATCCCCAGGCGGAGAGCAGGCGCAGGTGTGAATCTAGCCTAACAAGCTTACAATCGGCCTGGCTGCGGTGAGGCTGAATGTACAGTAGGGGGGAGGGTGAACATTCTTGGGATTAGTGGGGGTTTCAGTGGTTAGGCCTCAACGATCAGGTATTTAAATTTAAAAAAAAAAAAAAACTTTTTGTGGTTTAAACTGGAGAAACTCTGCACTGGTACAGCTCTAGTAGTATTAATGCTGTATAAGATCGCTTTAAGTTTTATAACATTAAAGAGCTTTTCTCACTGTGCTGGGATATTCTGTCACTTATTGGTCAGTGGAAGTTGACTGCTGAAGCCCCCAATAACATATGGGGCGGCCATACACTTCCAATAGCTCTTGGGCTGACAACTGTTCAGAATGAACACCCAGGGCCACACCTGCCATGAGGCAACCTGGCATAAACTACCTATTTGAATTATTCCAACAGGTAGCGGCCAATATTATATTACATTTAATATATATAATTTTTTTTTTTTTTTTTTTGGAGTAAGTTCAGTCAAAAGTGCAAAATGTAAAATCAGTTAGCATGACTTGACATGCTTACTTCTGTGTGTGTGTGTGTGTGTGTGTGTGTATATATGTGTGTGTGTGTATATATATGTGTGTGTATATATATATGTGTGTGTGTGTGTGTGTGTGTGTGTGTATATATATAAATATATATTTCATATTCGAGTAAGCCCAAAAATTCCAGGATGTAAGGCCTCATAACTGACCCCCCTCTCCACCCACCCCCACCCCCCTATGATTCTTTTGAAACCAAATTTCTATTTATTTTGTTACTATTTTCATGTTAAATGGCACATTATTCTTGTGTGTGGTGTGTGCTAAAATAAAGAGTGATAAACAAAATTTAGATGTATAATGATGCATTTACTTGTTACGGAATTTGTCTTGTTTACATGTACCAACTGTTTCTACTTCCTAGTACCTGGACATCATCACAGCGCAGTGGTCCACTGGTCCAGATGGAGGGCTGTGGTCATTCTCATTGGCTCTACACTATTAATGTCTGCTTGTGCAGATTTGGCTACTGAACATATTAGCCCCATACTTAAAGAAGCAACTGTGTCACAGGTAAGCAGGGCAAGATTAAAGGGGGGTTTTCCCATGAACATAACCATATTTAGATTTGTAGACAATTTA
Organism: Leptodactylus fallax; assembly: GCA_947044405.1. Lineage (NCBI taxonomy): Eukaryota > Metazoa > Chordata > Amphibia > Anura > Leptodactylidae > Leptodactylus > Leptodactylus fallax. Next base: position 2,038,161 of record CAMRHE010000134.1, on the reverse strand, counting down.
AAAGTTAAATGTTTTTGCAAATATAATTAATTAAAAATTTTGAGTTTTAAAGATTTTCTCTAACCAACTTAGTGGTGACAGTCTGCCTTGATCGGTTGCCAATGGATACAGCACCTGTCAGAAACCCAGCCATGTGTGTGTGGTTTTTTTAATTATTATTATTATTATTATTATTATTATTATTTTTTCATCACCATCATCAGTTTATCAGGCAGGGACAGGTCATACAAGAGAAGCTAATCTGGCCGCAATAAAGAAATTGTGTGGGTTTAAGAGTATAGAAAGTTCCTACATTCATGGCCCTATCTATTGGCAGCCAATCAAGACAACAGACTGTCACCACTAAGATGCTTAGAGAGAATCTTTAAAACTCAAACATTTTTGCAAATATAAAAATAATTTTAAAAGCTAACTTTAAATTGTTAAAGTTGGACAAAGATATGGTGTGTGGGAATACTACTTAAAACGAATTTCCATATTGTCTGCTGAACATATTAAAGAGTTTTCTGAGAATTCTTCTAGTAATAAAGCCTAGGCTAGCTTCACACCTGCATTCAGGTTTCTGTTCGTGGGGTCCGCTTGGGAACCCCACGAACGGAAACCTAATCCGCTTAAAAAGCGGTTACCTGCGGAAACCCATGGACTCCATAGACTATAATGGGGTCCGCCGGGGTTCTGCCCAAAAAAGACGGAAAAATGCTTGCAGGACTTTTTCTCTCTGCGTGTTTTTTTTTTTTTTTTTTAAGCAGATTCAGGGATGGAAACACCGAACGGAGACTGGGTGCAGGTGTGAACCTAGCCTTAATCACAAATTAAAATTTACAATATAACAGACATTAACTAATGCTAGAAAGACAGACTGACCCATATTTATTTATTATGCTTACTTATACAGCGCCATCATATTACGCAGCGCTTTACAGACATTGACAGTCACTGTCCCACATAGGGCTCACAATCTACATTCCCTATCAGTATGTCTTTGGAACCATATGGGTCAATTTGTTTGTGTCCAATTAATTGACTGCGGTGTCTAAATAAATAAATAAATAAACAGAAGGTCCCTTCTTCCTTCCCATATTTTTAGCAGGGGATAGCAAAATAGACAATGTAGACTCTGACACATCAGAACAGTGGTAATTTGAAGGTAGCCTTATGCTGTTCAATTAACATAAGAATTTTGAAGGGGTGTGTTTTTTTTATATAGTTTTGGCTTTGATCTGTTTTGATGTAAATTCTTCAGTATTTTTCATTTTTTGTCAGTATTTTATTGGCGTCACTGTCCTTGCACTGATACCAGAACTTCCAGAACTTGTGAATGGAATCCAGTTTGCTCTTCTTAACAACTTGAGTCTGAGGTTGGTAAATTAATGATTATATAAAGCAATTCTAAACACACACACACACACACACACACACACACACACACACACACACACACACAGCCTTGCAAAAGTATTCATACCTCTTGAACTTTTCCACATTTTGTCACCTTACAACCACAAACTTAAATGTATTTTACTGAGATTTTCAGTGATAGACCAACACAAAGTAGCAGATATTTTGAAGTGGAACAAAAATGATACATGGTTTTCAAAATTTTAATCAAATAAAAATCTGAAAAGTGTGACATGCAAAAGTATTCAGCCTCCCATATCAATACTTTGTAGAGTCACCTTTTGCTGCAATTACAGCTGCAAGTCTTTTTGGGTATGTGTCTACCACTTTGCGCATCTAGAGACTGAGATTTTTGCCCATTATTCTTTGCAAAATAGATCAAGCTCAGCCAGATTGGATGGAGAGCGTCTGTGAACAGCAATTTTCATGTCTTGCCACAGATGCCCAATGGGATTTATGTCTGGGCCATTCTAACACATGAATATTCTTTGATCTAAACCATTCCACTGTAGCTCTGGCTGTATGTTTAGGGTCATTGTCTTGCTGGAAGGTAAATCTCCTTCCCAGTCTCCAGTCTTTTGCAGCTTCCAACAGGTTTTCTTCCAGGATTGCCCTGTATTTAGCTCCATCCATCTTCCCTGTCCCTGCTGAAGAAAAGCATCCCCCACAGCATGATGCTGCCACTACCATGTTTCATAGTGGGGATGGTGTGTTCAGGGTGATGAGCATTGTTATTTTTTCTCCACACATAGCGCTTTGCATTTAGGCCAAAAAGTTCAACTTTGGTCTCATCTGACCAAAGCACCTTCCACATGTTTGCCACAAGCAATATAAGGGACACAGCAAACGGCAAACTTCAACAATGGTTTTCTTCTTGCCACTCTTCCATAAAGGCCAGATTTGTGGAGTGCACCACTTATAGTTATTCTGTGGACAGATTCTCCCACCTGAGCTGTGGATTTCTAGAGCTCCTCCAGAGTGACCATGGGCCTCTTGGCTGCTGAACAGTGTTCTCTTTGTTCGATCTGTTAGTTTAGGGGGGCGGCCATGTCTTGGTAGGTTTGAAGTTGTAGAATACTTTTTTTTCCATTTTTGGATGATGGATTGAACAGTGCTCATTGGGATGCTCAAAGCTTGGGATATGTTTTTATAACCTAACCCTGCTTTAAACTTCTCCACAACTTTATCTCTGACCTGTCTGGTGAGTTCCTTGGTCTTCATGATGCTGTTTGTCCCACTGTAAAATTGTAGAGGCTGATTTGGTGCCAAAATGTTGGCATTCATACACCGCAACAGCTTAGATGCTATGTCATGGGTGCAGCTGCCAAGAGGTGACGTTTTAAAAAATCATTTGCTACCTATTCCAACAGTAACAGTCAATATTTTATTCATCGATCCCCACTCTAGTCCAGTCAGGTCACCGCTTTATCCTCCAGAGGGTGCTGCAGTGTTCTTCAGTGTCTGTGTCCTGGATTCCGAACTCATGTGGCACCAGGGGAGGTGAGCAAAAACCATTATACCCCCCTCTCTTGGGTATCTGGCGGTCTCCAGTCATCCTCTTCAGGCCACTTCCAGCCTTTGGCTGATGTCAAACACCCCGAGGTCACTTCTGAAGCCTGTGATTGGGGTTTGACCTAGCGTCGTCATGTCAGCATGCCCCATGTGACCGGCAATCACAGGCCTCAGCAGAGACCCTGGGGCACATGACGTCAGACAGAGGTCGGAAGAGGTCGCCTGAGGACCACCGGATGCCACAAGGCAAGGCAAGTATAACTTTATTTTTACTACCCTCCTCTGGACCTCCACTTATGATACTCTAGGGTCTGAGAAGACCCCAGAATATAATAGTGCTTTGTTTGTGACTAAGTTCAAAAGTTTCAGGATCAGCCAAGCTGCGAAAGTTTTGGGAAATTCTGGTTGAATCTGAAACTAACATATCACTATGTGAGGGCCAAAAAAGGGGGCAGTATACTGTGTGGGGGGGCGAAAAAGAAGAGAGCAATATACTGTGTGGAGGCTTATATAGGTACCCATTTGGTACCCATTCCTCTACATCTGTCTGCGCTGTATAATAGAATTACAATGTACTACACAATACATTCTTTGTCGCTTTCTTCCTGCTACTTTTCTGACCCAGACTCCTAAAGATTTGCACAATAAATTCAGAATCTTTCTGCAATTTAATTCTTTTGACAGCATCACGTTAATATTTAGTTTTATTTTCCAGCATCGAAATTGGAAGCTCCATTGCAGTGCAGGTGTGCATGCTACAGATTCCTATTCTGGTGCTGTTCTCTGTGTTTTATGTAAGTAACTCCATTTTCACTTCTTTCTACATTCCTTATAGTGCACTGCATAACATTTATACAGTCTCTTTTATCCTGATAGATTTTGGTGACCTATAATGTTTCAATATTTTTTTTTTTTCCTTTTCCAGTATAAAGCAAGTAATGTTTATTTTGTCCAGCTTTTTCACAAAGTAACATATCTCTGTTTAAACCAGTACAGATGTAATTCCTGAGACTGCAGGATTTTTTTTTTTGTCAAAGCCGAGAGTGACTTCAAATGGAATGGGGACTTATTAAAGGAATCTTCTGGCCCCAAAATGATATTTCACAGTGATGACCTAAGGATAGGCAATCAGGATGTAATCTGCTAGGGTCCAACACCTGGATCCCGCACAGATCAGTTGTTTCAGCAATCACTGGTGCTGGAATTTACAGCTGTGGACGGGGAGCGCGTGTAGGTTGCTGCTTTTCAAGTAATAGGAGCGGAGCTGCAATTCACCAGAACCACAGCTATACAGTGGACAAGACTGCAATACTGCTCCTATTACTTGAATAGGAGTAGGCTGCATGTGCTCCCCATCCACTACTGTAATTTCTGGTGCCTGGAAGTTGCCGAAACAGCTGATCTGTGGGTAGGTCATCAATATGAAAAAATTCTTTTGGGGCCATACATTCCTTTTAAGGATGCACTTATATTTCTGTTCAGTCCACTCCTCCTAGTTTTGGATTTAAAAAAAAAAAAAAAAAAAAAAGCGCAGTGCCTTTCTGCTGTGTATGCCTTCAGCCTAACTTATGTGTTTTGTTTTTTTTTGGTTTTTTTTTCTACCCAGCCATCAGGATTTACTTTGATATTTAGTGATCTTCACCTGTGGGCCAGTATGTTTAGTGTGATCCTGATGAACTACATCTTTATGGATGGAAAATGTGACTATTTTCAAGGTAAGTTGTGTAGTGTAATAAAATAAGGGCAGCCTACTCTATGCTCTCAGAGTTGAGCAGCCAAAACTACAGTCTAATACTTTGTTACAAACCATTAGAAAGGTCCATGCAGCTGTTGCTGATGCATTTAGCTCATGGAGCGTTGCCTAGACTAAGTTGTATCCAGCTAACACCCTGAAAATGGATGTTGTGCTCCGCCTATTATATGTGTTCCAGGCTCTCCCCATTCCACTCCCACGTACTTTTTTCACTCACGTTCAAACTCTGGGAAGTTTGTGTGGGGAACGGCACGGAGCAGACTGCAGTTTCGGACGTTAACACGCCATAAATGCCATGGAGGCGCCGGCCTACCAGACCCTAGATTGTACTACCACGCGGCTCTGCTGTTGCGCCTTTTCGATTGGTGTTACCATGGAGCGGATAAGCAGTGGGTCTCTATAGAGGCTGAACTGCTTTCAGCTCACCTTCCCTCTCTGCCCTGGATCTCATCCCACTTCCGCTCCAGCTCTGTTAGGCATTCTGTGCTGTCCTCCCATTTCCTAAGGACCTGGGATGCGGTGTGTGTGTGTGGGCGGTCGCATTGCCAGGGTCCCTGGCCCCCTCAGCCCTTTCTTCAACAATCCCATGTTGCCCCCGGGTTGTTCTGCAGACAAATTCCTTTGCTGGCTAGGTAGGAATGACGTTCACTTGCACCAAGTTGCAGGTAGTACACCTCCCCTTCCTGACACAATTGCGTGCCTCCTACCCCCGATCTCCGGTTATCTTGGATGGAATATGGTCAGCTCACTGCCTTCCTCCGTAAGGTCTCACTTCCCATGCTCTCATACCCCTTGACTGACTTGGAATCTGCTCTTTCTCGCGCTGACACCACCCCACGTGTCCTCTCTGTTCTCTATGGCATTCTCCTCAAGGATACTACACCTGGGCTCCCTTCCTATACCAGCCCCTGGGAATCTGACCTTGGTACTTGTCTTTCCCCTGCCGATTGGGATAGGTTCTTCCTGTATACGCATAAGCTCCCGGTGCCTTGCAGTGCGCAGGAAAAGAATGACAAAATACTGACCCGCTGGTACTGCTGTCCTGACCTCCTGCACAGGATCTATCCTGGTGTATCCGACCGGTGTTGGCACTGTGGTTCCAAAAGAGGTACGCTGTATCACATCTGGTGGGAATGCACTGCCCTCAGACCCTTCTGGGATGCTGTTTTCGCATTGTTCACTAAAGTGAGTTGCAAATCTGTTACACACTCACCTCGTCTAGCCCTTCTCTCCATCATCCCGGGGAAAGTCTCCGCTGTTAAGAGAGATCTCCTGAGACATTTTCTCACTGCTGCCAGAACAGTCATTCCCAGGCATTGGTGCAGTACTGCTGTGCCAACCCTGGTTGAGTTCCTACAGGAGCTTCTCCTTATTAGGAGAATGGAGGCCCTGGTGGCTGAGGAGTCGCCTGACCCTTCTAAATTTGAGTCCTTCTGGTGGCCATGGGTGATGATCCAGGAGAATACGGAGTTCTCTTCTTTCTTTGCTTAAACTGGGGGCGCCTTGCTCCCTTTTCCGTAAGGAGTCTGGCCGTTCCCTTCTGTACAATCCCTCTCTCCCCCTTCCCTTTCTTTTTCTCCTCAGTGTGCCCTTCCCCATCCCGGTCTTGTATGTGGTCTTGTGTGTTTCTGTACACCCAGGGCCGGTTTTAGACAAAGTGGGGCCCTGGGCAAAAATTTAAAGCGGGGCCCCAAATGTTGATATGCAAACAACACCATCATCTTAACGCCTCCTTTCTGCCAACAAAAAAGTAACAATAAGCCCCATTTTACCACACACAATTCAAATGAGCACCTTTGTACCACCTATTAGATTTTTGCACCCAGTCATCAGTTATTATAATAATAATAATAATAATAAATTATAGTCCTTTAATAGTCCCACAATGGGGAAATTCAGTGTGTTACAGCAGCAAAGATAAGCAGATACAAAAACAAATACAACATATACAGGAATGTTCCAAGGTAAGAGGCATTACATTGATAGTAGACAGCGCCTCCTTATAAACAATAGTCCCTGCTTATAAATAATCTTACACCTTTATCAGTAATAGCTCCCTTATAAATGATAAATAGTGCCCTGTACCAGTAATATTCCCCCTTAGGGTGGGTTCACACCTGCGCTTGGTGTCCGTCCATCGCCAATCCAGTGAAAATCTCGGCGAACTGGATTGGCGTCGGATACAGACAGGTCAGCGACGCATTGGTTAAAAACCCATTCATTTGAATGGGTTTTTAAAGCAGTGCGCGTGGTGTGCGCTTACACCCTCTGCGCTGCCAATCCTTTTTTTTTCGTCGGACACGAAGTCCTGCATGTCCGACTTTGTTTCCGACGAAAAAAAAAGGATTGGCAGCGCAGAGGGTGTAAGCGCACACCACACGCACTGCTTTAAAAACCCATTCAAATGAATGGGTTTTTAACCAATGCGCCGCTGACCGGTCTGTATCCGACGCCAATCCAATTCGCCGAGATTTTCACTGGATTGGCGACGGACGGACAGCAAGCGCAGGTGTGAACCCACCCTTATCAGTAAGTCACCCAGTAAAAATAATACTGCTCCCTTATAAATAATAGCCCTCTCATAAATAATAGTTACCCTTATAAATAATAGTCCCCATTATCACTAATAGCCCCCCTTTATAAATAAGCCCACTTAACAATTATACCCCCCTTATAAATAGTTCCCCTCTTGTAAATAATAGCTCCCCCTTATAACAGATGCCTTATATATAATAGTTCCCCCCTTATATTGGATGCCTTATATATAATAGTCCCCCCTTATAAATAATAGCCCGTCTTATAAATAATAGTTCCCCCTTATAATAGCCCCCTCATACTTAAGTTTCCCAATTATATATAGTAACCCACCCTTATATATAATAGTTCTCCGTTAGACAGTGTTGGACTGAAGGCCCTTAGGCCCACCAAAGGAACTTGTTCTGGGGCCCCACCCAACAGCTTCCTGCTAATAGCCTACACCACGGCTCCTTCACTGAAGTCTTACATATGTGCTGACTATCCTGTGTTACTGAGTATGTTCCCCGTATAGTCAGCCCCTATAGTACTGTGCAGGCCCCAATAACTCCATGGCCAGCTCATGCACAGTACTGTGTGGGGAATGACCTGGCCATGGGGCACTACACGTATGTGCAAGATTATAGTGAGGGAGCTGTGATGCAGACATAGCACACAGGGCTGCCAGCAGGAATTGTGAGCACCCCCCCCCCACCACAGTATAATGCTCCACATGGTATATAATGCTCCACAGTATAAAATGCTCTCCTGAGCCCTCCAGTTTCCCCACATGGTATATAATGCTCCACAGTGACCCCACACAGTATAAAATGCTCCCCTCAGCCCCCCCATTGTGGTCCCACATGGTATGTAAGGCTCCACACAGTATAATACTCCACAGTGGCCCACACAGTATACTACCCCTTAGTGGCCCCAGACAGTGCAATATGCTCCCTAGCAGCCCCACACAATATAATATGCTCCATACAGTATAATTAATATACACCCCACAATGCTCCCCCAGTATAATGCTCCACAGTGGCCTAACACAGTATAACATGCTCCATAATGACCTCCACACAGTATAATATACTCCCCAGAGGGGTTCCCCCAGTATAATGCTCCACAGTGGTCCCCCACAGTATAATATGTTCCCCACAGTCCCCCCCAGTATAATGCTCTACAATGGCCCCACAGAGTATAATATGCTCCCGAAAAGCCCCACACAATATAATACACTCCACAGTGGCCCCACACAGTATAACAGGCTCCCCACACTGTCCATTCCCCCAGTATAAAGCTCCACAGTGGCCCATAGTATAATATGCTCCCCAGAGGGCCCCCGCTAGTATAATGCTCCACAGTGCCCCCTCCAGTATTTTGCTCCACAGTGGCCCCACGCAATATATTATGCTCCCCAGAGCGTCCCCCAGTATAATGTTCCACAGTAGGCCCCACGCAGTATAATATGCTCCCCAGAGGGCCCCCTAGTATAATGCTCATTAGTCCCCCCCGAATAATGCCCCACAGTGGCGCCACACAATATAATATGCTCTGCTGATGGGCCCCCCCAGAATAATGCTCCACAGTGACCCCACTCAGTATAACATGCTCCAGAATGGCCTCCACACAGTATAATATACTGCCCAGAGAGGTTTCCCCAGTATAATACTCCACAGTGGCCCAAAACAGTATAACATGCTCTCCGGAGCCCCCTCCCCCCCAGTATAATGCTCCACGGTGGCCCCGCACAGTATAATATACTGGGGGACCCCTCTGGAGAGCATATTATACTGTGTGGGGCCACCGTGGAGCATTATACTGGGGGGGGGCTCTGGAGAGCATATTATACTGTGTGGGGCCACTGTGGAGCATTATACTGGGGATGGGGCCCTCTGGAGAACATGTTATATTCTGTGGGGCCTCTCTGGAGTATTATAAAGTGGGGGGGCTTTGGAGAGCATGTTATATTCTGTGGGGCCCCTCTGGAGAGCGTAATGCTCCAAAGTGGCCCCACAGAATATAACATTATCTCCAGAACCCCCCCCCCCACACACACACACACTATAATTTTCCACAGAGGCCCCACAGAATATAACATGCTATCGAGAGGGCCCCTTCCCCAGTATAATGCTCCACAGTGGCCCCACACAGTATAATATGCTATCCAGAGGGGGCCCCCAGTATAATGCTCCACAGGGGCCCTACAGTGCTATTATTATATTATATTCTGGGGTCTCTTCAGACCCCAGAGTATAATAATCGAAGGCCCGGGGAAAGTAAGGTAAAATAACAAACAGTTTTACTCACCTTGTCTTACCTCTGCTGGGCCTCCTCGCGCTGCTCCGCTATCCCCGTCGGCGTTGGCTTCTTCTTCTCTGCGGCTGACGTCACGCGTTGTGGACGTCACCGCTGAGGCCTGTGATTGGGCCTCAGCGATTACGAGAAGCACGCTGTCAGCACGCCCCACGTGACCGCTGTGGCCAGGCCTCAGCGGTGATGTCCGGAACGCTAGAAGATGACGTCGGACGCCAAGGACAGGTGAGTAAAAATGTTTGTTATTTTTACTCACCTCGAAAAAGGGGCCCTGCGGTCCCTTTCTGTTATTGCTTTGGCCGGGCCTGACTTTCTGTTATTGCTTTGGCCGGGCCCTGGGCAATTGCCCAGTTTGCCCCCCCCCCTGTGTACACCCGTGTTTTCCCCATGTTCCCCTTTCCCTCCAGCATTTGTCTTTTTCTTCTGGTCCGCGGGTGGCACTGTGGTGGCCTTCCACAGCTGGACTTTTCCTTCTGTCCTATAGCTTTCCCTGCCATCACCCCCCCAATGATGCATTTCCCCATGTTGTTGTTGTGCCACCCGTTACTGGTTTCTCTGTTGCGGACGTCGACAGCCCTCTACCCTAACTGTTCCTCAGTGACTTCTCCACGATTGGGTGGCCTGCGTGCCTCCTACTGCCTTATTTGATGCCTTTGTTTTGGCTTTGCTTTCTTTTGTTCTTATTTGCAAAAACCTCAATAAAAACAGATTAAACATAAGTTGTATCCAGCTAAGAGCAGGACTAGGTATGTATAGGTTTACAGCCTATGAATGTTAACAAGACTAGGCTTTATTTCTAAAGGGCACTCAACACATTGATTCAGGCTTTTTTTTTTTCTTTCCTATTTAATCTTTGGGTCCATGAAAAAGACACATAGCATGCTGCTCCAAAAAAAAATGGGTGATAAACCATAACAAAAACACTAATTCTAAAAATAGACCTTTGCAAAAGGTCAAGTTTTGCTTCTGTAAACTGGTTTGGATAAGTGATTAAAGCTTTAGGCCGGGGCCCTGCTTGGCGTATACGACGCGGTTTGCCCATGGCGGAAACATCACGGAAAAACACGCTGCATTTTACAGTCACAGCAAAGTGGTTAGGATTCTAGTGAAAATACGCCTAGTGGATATGCAGCAGTTTCCAAAACCATCGTGGTTTTGGAAATCGCAGCATGTCAATTAGACCTACAGAAACGTTGGTGGTTTCCCTATAGGAATAATTGAACCAGAAAGTCCGCAGAGGCAACCTCTGTGTTCTTGACTTTGTGAAAAGCGTTGCGGGAAAAAACTCGATGCGTGGCCGCCGTGGTTTTTCCCGCAGCGCTTTTTTTGCTGCGAGACGCTACGTGTAAGGCTAAGGCCCTACGCAGCGACTCACTGCAAAAAAAAAAGCTGCGTGAAAGACCGCATTGGAAACACATCGCAGTTTTTTTCTGCAGTGTTTTTCGCAGGAAGTCCGGAAGGTTTTTTGAAATCCCAGCATTTCTGCTGCAGATAATTTTTCTGCAATGTATGGATGGGATTAGGCAGAATCCTATCCACTTTGCAGTTAATGTAAAATGCAGCTTTTTTTTGCCGCGGCCAAAACACTGCGTTTTCGCAACATTGGGCCCTAACCTAAATTAAAGATTATACAACTTTCCATTATTTTATGATTAAAGCATTATTTACCGTATTTTTCGGACTATAAGACGCACCTAGGTTTTAGAGGAGGAAAATAGGGAAAAAAAAAATTTTGAAGCAAAAATTGGTAAAATATTTAATATATGGGAGATGTATTTTTGCAACAGCTGCAAAGTCACATTGACAGGTGGCCCTGCAGCTGTTCGGAGATGCATAGGGCATCTTTTTTTTATGGGGGCAGATGTACTTTTTAGTTATACCATTTTGGGGAATATCTATTGCTTAGATCACTTTTTATTCAAATCAAAGGTGAAACAGTGAAAAAAAAACGGCAGTTCGGCACTTTTGATTTTTTTTTTTCCCGCTATAACGTTCACTGTACAGGAAAAATATTTTTATAAATTTGTAGACTGGGCGTTTTCGGACACAGAGATACCTAATGTGTATGTGTTTCACAGTCATTTTCTACTTTTATATGTATTCTAGGGAAAGGGGGTGATTTAGAACTTTTATTTTACTGTTTTATTAGTTAGGGAGCTTGAACCTGCAATCATTTTATTGCAAGTTTCATAGACTGCAATACAAGTGTACTGCAGTCTGAGAGATTCTTTACAATGCTATTGTGGCTGGTCACAGAACAGCCCAGCCGCAATAGTAATATTCCTATGACAGGCCTAGGAGCCTTCATAACGCTCTCGGCTGTCATAGGAACAGGATGGCTCCCGCAATGTCGCCACGCGGGAGCCGGCCTGCAACTTCAAAGGTACGGGGTCGGTGGGGGACTGGCCCCTGGGGCAGTTTTTACACTTTGGGGGGGAAACTTTGAAGTAGTAATGCCCGCGGTCAGAGTGGACTCTGACTGCGGGCATTAGTTCTGGGTCTGCGCTGTCCATTACAGAGTGAGACCCGGTTGCTATGGAGGAAGCCACGCTATAGGAAGCCGCCGCCGGCAGCAGGGGTAGGACGATGCTGCGACCCCCCGCTCCTCCGCCCCCACCAACACCCACATTTGGACCATAAGACGCACCCCCATTTTCCTCCCAAATTTGGTGGGAAAAAAAAAGTGCGTCTTATAGTCCTAAAAATACGGTACATACCACTGGGAAACCCCCTTTATGCTATGTTCACACTGAGTTTTTTGCAGGCAGATTTTGAAATTGAATCAGCCAAAAAAATGCCTCACAACTCTCCCATTCATTTCAATGGAAGTCAGTAGCAGATTTTTTTTTCAAGTAGCTGAAAAATCAACTACAGGAAAAAGAGTCAGGACATATCTTCAGATGAATTCTGCCTTGCAAACTGCATTGAAATTAATGGGAGTCAGAAGAAACCGCTAATGTGTTTTTTGTAGTGGTTTTTCCTGACTTTTTTTTTTTTTTTTTTCTTTTTCCCTCGAGATGAAAAATCAGCTAGAGGAACGAATCTGCTACTGACTCCCATTGAAATGAATGGGAGAGTTGGGAGGCATTTTTTACTACCTTTAAAAAACCACCTGCAAAAATCTCTGGAGATAATGCAGTTCCCTAGTTCATCGGGCTGTGTACCTCCAAGCCTAGTTTGCACCAGTACATTATCATGTGTTTGTAAACCATGTCAATCATCTCCTGGCCTAAGGAGGGCCTTTAGATCAGACTATACACCTCTCCATGTGAAGTTAGCATATAAATTGTATCTAAGTCGTTCATTAAATTGTTGATGTAACGTGAAGCACTTGCTATTTGCAGGAACTGCCCTGGTAATGGTTTACTTCATACTGCTTGCCATGTATTTCTTTGCACCATCTCCTGCTGGTTGCTGATTGATCCCTTTTACAGAACAGTCACCACCTGAAAGACTGCAAAAACTTATCTTAAATTAGAGCAGATTGACTGACTAATATAGGAAGAGGAATACGCGAGGCCATTTAGTTTGAAACTTGTATATCCAAATCCATACAGCTGCCAAACCATTGAAGCGTAGCTCTGTGGATGCTTCATACCTGGTCAGACTCCTGCAACCAAGCAGTCTTGGCCTCTCTTCTGTGTTTGAGTCTTTGACCAGCCTGGCATGAACCAGCTCATGTACATCACTGTTTTGTACCACACATGCCATGCTGTTTTTGATTATTGTATTTTCATATAATTAAAGATGTACACAAATAATTATAAATAAACTGACTTTCTATGGTTGAAAGACTCTTTACTTGAAGCTGTATGTTTCCTGCTGTATTTAGTGGAAGGGTCATAATTGTATATTAAATAGTCCTTTGTATTATTCAACTCTGCAGTTGTTGGGCATATATAGATTAGAGGCTGCATCAGGGGCGTAACTATCGGGGTAGCAGTGGTAGCAGCTGCCACAGGGCCCGGAACATTACGGGGCCCGGAACATTACGGGGCCCGGAGCCCTGTGGCAGTCGCTACCGCGAACCCCACAAACACTGCTATCGTTATACTCCGGGGTCTTTTCAGACCCTGGAGTATAACGATCGGGGGCCCAGGGGAGGTGAGCGAACATAAAAAACACTGTAACTCACCGCTCCGCAGGCTTCGGGCCTGTTTGGTGACGTCCCAGACGTCAGCCGACGTCATGATGCGTCGCGACGCCGGCCTGGATCGCGCGAGATCCGGTCCAACATTGAAGATGGCCGAAGTAGCGCACGGGAGTGCACCGGAGCGAGGAAGAGGTAAGTTGCAGTATTTTCTATGTTTGTATCCTCCCCTGGGTCTCCGATCATTATACTCTGGGGTCTGAAAAGACCCCAGAGTATAATAATCGTTCATGGGTGGTCCACAATGGGGCATAATACTGTGTGCAGGGGCCACTATGGGGCAAACTACTGTGTGCAGGGGCCACTATGGGGCAAACTACTGTGTGCAGGGGCCACTATGGGGCAAACTACTGTGTGCAGGGGCCACTATGGGGCAAACTACTGTGTGCAGGCGCCACTATGGGGCAAACTACTGTGTGCACGGGCCACTATGGGGCAAACTACTGTGTGCTGGGGCCACTATGGGGCAAACTACTGTGTGCTGGGGCCACTATGGGGCAAACTACTGTGTGCAGGAGCCACTATAGGGCATAATATTGTGTGCAGGGGCCACTATGCTGCATAATACCGTGTCCAGGGGCCACTATGGGGCATAATACCGTGTGCAGGGGCCACTATGGGACATAATACTGTGTGCAGAGTGCAGAGGCCACTATGGGACATAATACCGTGTGCAGGGGCCACTATGGGGCATAATAGTGTGCGCAGGAATGCGGTTTGTGTGGGTGGGGTTGGGGGGGGCCCCCATGTCAAATGTTCGCCTTGGGGCCCAGCCATTCCTAGTTACGCCACTGGGCTGCATATCTCTTCTGTAGGTTCCTGTGCATAGAATATAGGTGAAAGATTTGGGGCCTCAAACCAGGTGTTCACTTCTTGGCCCTCATGGATGCCACATATTGCTAAATGGATTTCAATGCAAAGGGCTCAGCGTGAATGAAGTGTGGTCATGGTAACCTAAAAGGAAACCTTTCACAAGGAACATCAATATCAAACCAGCCATTATACTGAGCACCATCATACCTTTTGGCAGAGGCACCATTTCCTTGAAAAACCCATTTTATTAATATGCAGATGAGCCTCAAGTGTGAGGGTGCATGCCAAAACCTGCAGTGACTCTGTACTCAGGTGTGAAAATTTTGGACCCACTGCACTTGAGCCTTATTTGCATATTGGTAAGAATGTGTCTTTTTTTCAAAGAAATGGTGCACTAATTAGACTATATAAAGGTATGATCGTGCATTGTAGTAAACATTATGCTGAGAACAATGGCTGCTTTGATATTGAGTTTCCTGGTAAGGGAATTCCTAAAAGGATTAATTTTCTATCTGTTCATTTATTTATTTTTTTTAAGGATAGGTCATCAATAAAAATGAAGTCCAACCCCAGGGCTCCCGATCAGCTATTTTAAAGGGGCTGAACAATGTAATCCCATCACTGATTACATTGTGTGTGCGCCATTTGTTTCATAGCTGCTGTACTATATAATCAAAGCCCGTATGGAAAGAGGTTGTAATTCCATTACACGGCCACTATGACGCAAACTGCATGTGAAGGAGCTGTGGTGGTCTTCCCTTCAATAAAACATCAGTAGGGGGACCAGCAAAAAGGACCCGTGCTGATCAGCCTGAGAATTCTGCATTTTTTTAGCCTTGCTGGCACAAACCTTTTGCATCTATTCCATTTTTGTGTGAGAGAGTTTTATTGAAAAAGTTGCGATTGCTACAGTGCCATGGGCCTGCCCTGCCTTGGGCAAAAGTCTTTTACTTTAAACGGCATAGCGCCCCCACATAGTATAACACCCTATATACAAACTCTATAATGTCCTAAAGTAGCCTCCAGACAATATAATATCCCATAGCGTCCCCCGCTACACAGTATAATGTCACATAGTGGCCTTTCCACACAGTTTTATGTCCCATCGTGGCCCCTATAGTGTTTGCTACAAATATTACAAACTATTATTATATTCTGGCATCTTTTCAGACCTGGCCTGACCAACATTACGTCACTACAGAGGCCTGAAGACGGCATGGAGTCGTGCTGGAACCCAGGAGAGGGGAGTACCTCTGGTTTTATGTTTGCTCACCTCTCCTGGATATCTGATCACTGAAGAGACCCCAGAGTATAATAATAGTGAGCCTACAACCTTACTTACCATTCCACAGGTCAGTGGGATGCACAGGGCGCCCAGAAGGGAAAGCTGAGGCGGCCATGAGAAGGAACAGGGATTGGTAAGTAAATAGGGCCTGTTATAACTTCTGGGATTACTCCAGCAGGCAACGCCATATTTAAAAAAAAAAAACCAGTAATGCTCCTAAAGGTCATGGGCCCTGTAGCAGCTGCTACTGCAGTACCTATGCCACTGCTCTAGATTTAACAAACCACATGCAACATTTGATAAATTTGGCACAAACTATAACAGGAAAATGGACTTTAAAAATTTCTTCATGTTAATCCCTGTGGGGCTAAGACTTATTCACATGAACAGGAAAACAGCTGCTACGCTGCTGTTTTTAAAACCAGTTTTAAATTTGGCTACTCACTCGAACATGACCCATTTTCAGGGAACTTCCAATAGGCTGAAGTCTGAGTGTTCTAGGAAAATGCATCCCATCTGTAGTTTCTCTCTGCTTATGTGAATGTAGTATAATGGAAAGTGACTCCCATTCAGGTCTATCATTCCTCTAGCTAAGCACAAAAACCCCAGCATGCATGGGGAGAAACATCTTCTATTTGAATGTTTGGTCTACAGTGACATCATTATATAATTTCTGTAAGTTTTATACTGACACTATGTATCCTCTCTCAAAGGTAAAAGGTGGCTAATCGAGACACATTAATGAATACTGTATAGATCAGTCATGTTTGGACACTTCTCTCCATGGTTTTTCAGGATTTTTTTTTTTTTTTTTTAACATGGCCCCATTTTTTCCTTGGATGACCACTTTACAAACACTTGCATACTTCAGCTTAATCAGGTAGTCGCCTGGAATGACTTTCAATTAACAGGTATGCCTTGTCCAGAGTTCATTTGTGGAATTTCTTGCCTTCATGTGTTTGAGACCATCAGTTTTGTTATGCAGATGTAGGATTGGTACATAGTTTCATAAAGTGTTGAGCTCTATTCAACTACTGTTCTAATTATGGGCAAATTCATAACTGTCCATTGTACTTTGAGTACAGTCACAAAACCCATCAATCGCTATGATGAAAATGGCTGTGGGCCACCCTAGGAAAGGAAGTCCCAAGAGTTATCTTTGAATTTCTCCTCCGCAGCAGAGTTACCAGCCACAGAAATTGCAAATTAACAGCAGAGGAAAACTCTGCGGCCTTTCTGTGAAAAGCACTGCATGAAAAACTGCAATGTGTTTCCGCTGCAGTTTTTTCCGCAGCTCTTTTTGGCTGCAGCCCACTACCTGGGGCCTAAGGCTAATACTGATGGAAAATTATTCTAGGTGATTACCTCATGAAGCTGATTGAAAGAATACCAAGAGTGTGTGCAAAGATGTCATCAAACTATAAGGGGGATACTTTAGAGTCTAAAATATGGTTGGGTCAATTGAAAATGCCAGTCTATGTAACACCCTGAGCTTGCGGAGTGGGTCTCATAGCCACATGCTGCCTCATAAATGAGGCACACCCTCTGCCAGGCTGTGGTCATGCAGGGAAATCTATGGCAGAATAGGTAACATAGATTTCCAGCTTGATTTACGATAGATTTCTGGTGTAAGTCATAGCAAAACTGGGGGAAAAGTGACTTGGGCAGCAAGGAATAGAAAAAAAAAGTCACATTTTTGGGCAAAAAAACAATTTTTATGGAAAAAAAAAAAAAATTTGCAACTTTGCATGATCTGCCCTTTTTTTTGTGGCAAAAGTGTCAGTCTTTATGTCCAGTTTTTACTAAAGATTTTTCAAATGAAAATATTGGAGTACAGACATCTTGTATAATAATCCAATCTATCGAATGGCTATGACCAGGAAACATTTTGAAGTGATCCTGAACTTCATACACTATAACGACAGTGCACGGTGCCCACCCCAAGATGCCCCAAACTTTGACCGCCAATACAAAAGTTAGACCAGTCATTGATCACTTCAGCGCCAAATTTGCAGAATCCTGCATCCCTGGTCAGAACATTGCAATTGATGAGTCTCTGATCAGTTTCAAAGGGAGGCTAAAATCCCACCAATACCTGCCTTGTAAGAGGGCACGGTATGGCATTAAAATGTATAAACTGTGCAAGAGCAGCTCATGGTACACTTATAAAGGAAGGGACATAAGGATTGAGCCCCCAATCCTAGAAGTTAGTGGGGAAAATAGTGTGGGATTTGCTGTACCCACTGCTGGACCAGTAACTTTTACTCCAGCATCCTACTCTTTAGTTGTCTCAGTTCCACAGGAAGGTATGGCCAGACAGGAACTTTCCTTGAGTTTCAGGAGGCAATTATCAAGACCCTGCTATGTGGGGACCTAGAAGTGCCAGGCAACAGTACTTCTGGAACTGAAGGTTACCGTATTGTACCAGAGCAACATTTTCCCAGTGAAGTCTCCCTCCTCCCTCCCAAAAATAAAAAGTGTAGCGTTTGTTCCAAAAGAGCAATAAGGAAAGACACCACTTATCAGAGTGACACCTGCCCCAAAAAACCTGGCCTGTGCATAAATGAGTGCTTTAGATTGTACCACACAATCTAAAGCATTTTCTCTTTCAACCCCTAGTAAATGTGTAAATGCTAGGTCTAAATGAATATATTAACAGAAATTTAAGAGTGTAAATTTGACCTCCATTTTGTTTTAAATTGCTGTGAAATGCTGAAAGGGTTAAGAAACTTTCTAAATGCAGTTTTGGATTCTTTCAGGAGTGCAGTTTTGAGAATAGGGTGATTTATGTTGGTGTCTATTAGAGAGGCCTTTCAGGACCCCTTCAGAACTGAACCGGTCCCTTGAAAAATGTGTTTTGGAAATATTCTTAAAAATTACTGCTTGACTTGTAAGCCTTATAATATCTGGAAAAAATGAAAGGGTGATTAAAGTTTGATTGCAATGTAAAGCAGAGACATGGTAAGTTATATTTATGAAGATATTTGAAATTGCATGCCTTTCATATAGAAAGTCATACTACCCAAAGTTCGAAAACTGCATTTTTTTAAATTTTTATCAACCAAAATTTACCACTGACATGAAGTACAATGTGTCATGAAAAAAAAAAATAAAATCTCACAATCAGTTTGATAACTTAACCACTTCCATACCAGATGCTTTACCCCCCTTCCAGACCAGGCCCATTTTCAAGGTTTTTTTTTTTATGTGCGGTTTTGAGGGCTATAACATTATTATCATTTGCGTTATTCAACTAATTTCTGCGTCTTTTTTCGGTGACACATAGGGCTTTATTGTTATGTTTTTATTTTTACATGTGTTTTCATTTTTTATATCTGGGAAAATATAAAACGTGTCCATTTTTTCACTTTGTTTTATTTTTTTTTTTAAAATAACAAAGTGCTACTAAAAAACTACAAATTTTTCCTCTCCATTACGGTAATTTTTATTTTGTATGGTGTTGTCAGGGGTGGGTCTATAACCTTTAATACGGGCATGTTATTGGTGTATTTTAATTTTTTTCAAATTTTATTTACTTTTCTATATATTTTTTTTGACATTGTGTCCCCATAAGATCAGAATAGACCTTTGGGGACATCTGATCACTTTTTTTTTGGGGGGGGGGCAGCTGATTTCCCCTGTAACTGGGGCTGGTACATTTAGCCCCAGTTGCAGGAGGAAAACAGCCTCCTGAACGTTACTTGGACCTTACTACAGAGCTGATCTGGGTCCTGTAGGACCCAGCAGCTCTTGCATACGCTGCACCCAGCATTCATGTGATCACCGCAAGATGGCGGCGCCCATAGCGCTGTATACACAGAGATCAGGAAGGCAGGGAAGGTACCTTTTCCCTGTCTTCTCTCTGGGAGCTCTGGCTGAAGTTACAGCCGGTTCCCAGTTTCAGTAGCTGCATGATCTCGTGCAGCTGCTGATTTCTGCTTGGAAGTGGCGGTACATAGAAAACCACCACTTGGATGTATATACTCTATGGGTGGTACGGAAGTGGTTAAAGCACCTCAAAGTTATTACCACATAAATTGACATGTCAGATTTGAAAAATGAGGCCATGCACTTTTGGGCTGTGTCAATCAATCAATATGAACTTACTCAAACTGATTTCAATCATTGTGCATCCTGCCCCACACGGTCATTGGCTAAAGGATACAGTGAAGGAAATAAAGTATTTGATCCCTTGCTGATTTTGTAAGTTTGCCCACTGACAAAGACGAACAGTCTAAAATTTTAAGGGTAGGTTAATTTTAACAGTGAGAGATAGAATATCAAAAATAAAATCCAGAAAATCACATTGTATAAATTTATTTGCATTTTGCAGAGAGAAATAAGTATTTGATCCCTCTGGCAAACAAATGTCACAGAAATGGGTAGTTCAAGAAAATAAAAATTATATATAAAACACAACACAAAGACTTGGACCCTTGTGATACTTTTTTTTTGTTTTTATCTGTCTTTTTGTTCTGTTTGAAAATGGGATCTTTTGTGTATGCAGACAATTCCTTTGTCTATACAAGAGAGGAACTTTTGCAGCTGAGAGTCACAGCAGGACGGCATACCATCTGCCCACACATCCCCCGCGAGCTTTGGAGAAAGAAAAAGCGGGTGAGGGGCTGCAGAGCTGGTACTCTTCAGAGGATTAAAAAGAGGCGTTACCGACCAGCTGTTCCCTCCATCATCATGGGCAATGTGAGATCTCTTGCAAACAAGATGGATGAACTAACAGCGCTCACCAGGCATCATCAGGAGTTTCGGGCGTGCAGCATGATGCTACTTACAGAGACTTGGCTCACTGAAGTTACTCCTGACCCTCTGGTCTCCTTGGATGGTTTTAAACTCCTTCGGGCAGACAGGACAAGGGAGAGCGGTAAGAGGAAAGGAGGAGGGCTGGCAATGTTTGTGAATAATAGATGGTGTAATCCTAGGCACATTGTGATTAAGGAGTAAACTTGCTGTGAGGACATTGAACTATTAGCTGTGAGCATGAGACCTTTCTATCTACCAAGGGAACTATCGCATGTCATCGTGATAGCTGCATATGTCCCCCCCTCTGCGAAAGCTGACACTGCCTGCGAGGTCCTACAAGCCACGCTGAGCCTTTTACAGTTAAAACATCCCCAGGCCCTCTTTCTTCTGTCGGGTGATTTCAACCATGCCTCTCCATCATCCACACTTCCCAGTTTCACACAGTATGTAACCTGCCACACAAGAGACAACAAAACACTGGACCTGTTCTTTGCCAACGCGAGGGAGGCATATAACTCATCAGCCCTACCGCCCCTGGGGAGATCAGATCACAACCTAGTACATCTCCGACCTGTGTACAAGCCACTTGTACGTAGAGAACCAGCTGTCACCCGCACAGTGAGGATATGGTCCAAGGAGAGTGATGAGGCTCTGAGGGATTGTTTTGACACAACCGCATGGGAAGTTCTGCAGGATTCTTATGGAGAAGATATAGAAGGACTCACACACTGCATAACGGACTACATTAATTTTTGTGTGGACAACACAGTACCCACAAAAGTGGTGAGGTGCTTCTCTAATAACAAACCATGGTTTAACTCTGATATAAAAACACTACTTAAGGAGAAAAAGATGGCATTCAGGACAGGAGATAAGGAGGTGTTGAGGGAAGTACAAAAGGAGCTGAGGCATCAAATCAGGCAGGGAAAAGCCAGTTATAAGGAAAAAATGGAAAAGCAAATGGAAAGAAAAGACATAAGGGGGGTCTGGGAGGGGCTTAAGTCAATTTCGGGTCATAAACAGTCTGTCTGCCAGATTGAGGCAGATGTTAATTGGCTTAATGAACTAAACCTATTCTTCAACAGATTTGATCACACACCAGCTCCTCCCACCCCAGTATGTCCTTCAGCTCCCCCCACCACAATGACTTCTCCCCATGCGGCCACTTCCCTACAGACCAGTAAATCCAGAAATCCGTCTTTATCTGGCCACAGTCTGACCTTTACACGGGCCCAGGTGAGGAAGGAGATGAAAAAGATCAAGGCGAGGAAAGCCGCAGGGCCAGATGACATCAGTGCAAGGCTAATTAAGACTTGTGGGGACCAGCTGTGTGGTATAATTACATATATGTATAATATGAGCCTGAGGCAGGAAATAGTCCCTGAATTATGGAAATCTTCTTGTGTGGTACCAGTTCCAAAGAAACCCCACCCTATGGACCTCAATGACTACAGACCTGTAGCACTGACATCCCACCTGATGAAGATCTTGGAGAGATTGGTTCTCACACATCTCCGCCCTCTAGTGAGCCCCGCTATGGACCCCCTCTAGTTTGCTTATCGGCCGGGCATTGGGGTTTGTTTGTTTGTTTGTTTGAGTTGGAAGGGACCTCAAGGGCCATCGAGTCCAACCCCCTGCAAAGCAGGAATTCCTAAAACATCCCAGCTATATACCTATCCAGTTTCCGCTTGAAGATTTCAATTGATGGAGCACTCACCACCTCCCGTGGCAGCCTATTCCACTCTCTCACTACCCTTACTGTTAGAAAGTTTTTCCTAATGTCTAATCTGAATCTCCTTCCCCTTAGTTTCATTCCATTACTTCTCGTGCTTCCTTCTGCTAATGAGAATAGGGTAGATCCCTCTGCACTGTGACAACCTTTCAGATATTTAAATACCGCTATTAAGTCTCCCCTTAGCCTTCTCTTCTGCAAACTAAGCAGTCCCAATTCTTTTAGCCTCTCCTCGTAGGACATGGTTTGTAGACCTTCCACCATTTTGGTTGCTCTTCTCTGGACCTGCTCCAATAAATCGATGTCTTTCTTAAACTGGGGAGCCCAGAACTGTACACAGTATTCCAGGTGGGGTCTGACCAGGGCAGAGTACAGCGGAATAATTACCTCTCTTGATCTAGCTTCAATGCTCGTCTTGATACATCCTAGAATTTTATTAGCCTTTTTAGCCACCTCACCGCACTGTTGACTCATGTTGAATTTGCGATCTATTATTATTATGCCCAGATAATTTGCCCCTGTACTCTCACTTAGTACTATTCCTCCCATACTATATTTGCTTCTTGCATTTCTGTTACCCAGATGTAGAACTTTGCATTTGTCCCTGTTGAATACCATTTTGTTCACCTCAGCCCATTGTTCCAGTGTGTCCAAGTCCTTTTGGATGCATTCTCTCTCCTCTCTAGTGTTGGCCATTCCTCCTATCTTTGTATCATCTGCAAATTTTATTAGTTCTCCATTAACCCCATCATCCAGATCATTTATAAAAATATTAAAAAGTACTGGGCCCAGGACAGAGCCCAGCGGCACCCCCGCTTTTTACTTTCTTCCAGTTTGATGTATAGCCATTTAGAATTACTCGTTGTGCCCGATCATTAAGCCAATTGTGAACCCACCTCACTGATATTTTATCAAAGCCATACTTGATCATTTTTTCAATAAGAAAGTTATGTGATACTTTATCAAAGGCCTTACTAAAGTCAAGATATACTATGTCCACTGCATTCCCTGGTCCAACCATTCAGTGACTTTATTATAGAAGGAAATAAGATTAGTCTGACAAGATTTATTAGGCATAAAGCCGTGCTGGCTCTGATTAATTAAAGCCTTCCCATCCAGGTACCTAATTAAATGTTCTTTAACGATTTGTTCAAAGATTTTTCCTACTATCGAGGTCAGACTTACCGGCCTATAATTTCCTGGGTCGTCCCTATTCCCCTTTTTGTAGATGGGGACCACATTAGCCCTTTTCCAATCTAGAGGGCCCACTCCTGTTTCCCATGACTTATTAAAGATTATTGCAAGGGGTTCTGTTATTTCCTCTGCTAATTCTTTTAAAACTCTAGGGTGTAAATCATCCGGTCCTGGGGACTTGGTTTCCTTAATCTTAGCTAAATGTTCTCTTACCAAACCTTCGCTTATAATCAGCTTGGAGTCCTCTTTCCCCTCATCACTATCACCATTAATGTTGATATTTCCAACCATTTCTTGGGGTAGATGATGCCATCATCCATCTTCTGCACAGGGCTCTGTCTCACCTGGAGAAACCAGGGAACACAGTGAGAATAATGTTCTTTGACTTCTCCAGTGCTTTTAACACCATACAGCCCAGGTTATTGAGGGACAAGCTGGGCCTTGCTGGAGTGGACCACCACCTCTCCAACTGGATCCTACACTACCTCACAAATCGACCTCAATACGTGAGAGCCCAAGACTGTGTGTCAGGTACCGTGGTCTGTAATACGGGGGCACCTCAGGGTACGGTTCTTGCCCCTTTCCTCTTCACACTGTACACTGCAGATTTTAGGTGCAACTCATCCAGCTGCTACCTACAGAAGTATTCTGACGACTCTGTAATAGTGGGTCTCATCACAGATGATGATGATAGGGAGTACAGAGAACTGAACCAGGATTTTGTGGACTGGTGCCACCGGAACCACCTGAAGATTAACGCGGGGAAGACCAAGGAGATGGTGGTGGACTTCCGTAAAGGCAGAAGCCCTCCTAAACCAGTGGACATCCTGGGGACGGGCATCGAGATTGTGAACACCTATAAGTACCTGGGTTTGCTCCTTAATAATAAGCTGGACTGGGCAGATCATATGGAGGCCCTGTACAGGAAGGGCCACAGCAGGCTCTACCTGCTTAGGAAGCTGAGAGCCTTTGGAATCCGGGGGCACTTAGAACTTTCTTCAACTCGGTAGTGGCATCAGCCATCTTCTTTGGAGTGGCCTGCTGGGGGAGCAGTATATCAACCAGGGATAGGAATAGACTCGACAAGCTGATTAGAAGGGCCAGCTCTGTCCTGGGGAGCCCACTGGACCCAGTGCAGGTGGTGGGTGACAGAAGGATACTGTCCGTGGTGAGCTCCATGAAGAAGAAGAAGTCCCATCCCATGCATGAGACTGTGATCGCGCTGAGCAGTACTGTCAGTGACCAACTGCTCCACCCTAGGTATGAGAAGTAGCGCTATCGGAAGTCTTTCCTCCCCACCGTGGTTAGGCTGTACAACCAACACCGACCTAAGCGGAGATCATTACACACAGAGAACTGAAATATCTCTCTGCCTGTTAAATCTTCCCCCCCCCCCTCGCTACTTCCTATCTGTCTGTCGGCTATCAATGTAATGCCTCTTACCTTGGAACATTCCTGTACATGTTGTATTTGTATCTGCTTATCTTTGCTGCTGTAACACACTGAATTTCCCCATTGTGGGACTATTAAAAGGACTATTATTATTATTATTATTATTATTATTATTAATGTTAAAAGATAAAAAGCACACAAGTGTAGGACATCCACTAACATATACAGACAATATAGACTACTATAAACTGATAGTCGCACCAATCTTACTTGTGTGGTATGGGGGTATACTGTCTTAGATCAACCATGACCAGTTAATCCCCTCAGTGTATGGTCATGGTACCCACATGTGAATCAGGGTTAATTCATCCCTTCTATCACAGCTATGAAAGATCAAACTGCGATCCCACTGTCAGTTATGGTGCCCCAGGACTCAAAATATCTTAGCTGTATCTCAATAGCGATTTCCAAACACTCCACAGACCCCGTGGTAACAGACTAATATCATCTGGAGTCACAGGAATATAGTCACACATATTTTTGGCCCCCATATTTGGGGTTATATACAGTTAGAGTTGCACCACACTGATAACCTCGGGAAAAGGGGAATCTATCCATGTGTCTACCCAAAGACCATCAGTGGACTGTCGGTATAGTTGAACTTAAATGAAAGGTGTCGATGTGGGAAGGCATAACACCACATTTCTCACCACCCAAATCTACAATAACACCAGGTCACAGCTATATCCCTCCTTGTTTGTATGATATAATCATATTAGGGCAGGGACTAAAGAAAACAAAGGGATTGGTAACTGAATACACAGTATCCAACACGGTTTGACTAAAGCTCTACGTGTTTTCCCCCTAGACAAAGATTACGGGGTTCATCAGGAGCTAATGCTAATAGCAAGATAAAAATCCTTAGATATTTATGTCCTGTGCTATTATCCTTCTTTAAGGGCAGGTAGGGAACGAGTATCTCTGTTCCAAGAGTACTCACATTTTGTAAAACCTAGGTCTGCGCAGCTCTGAATAAGTTGCACTAAATTAATCCCTTATTTACAAGTACCTGCTACATCACTCAAGTAATCTATACATCCCTTTAGTGTAAGGGTAAACGATGAATGTACTGTTTGATTAGGAAGCACGATCATGCTTCTGTTTAGCCTTCTAATCGTGTGCTGTTTTGTTATGAAAGTTAGCCCCTCCCTCTGGGGGCTGGAGGAAGGCTAGGTTGCTGGAGGTGATCCTATTGGCTCCCGGATGGCCCAACGGACCTGGCTCTATCAAGCCGGCTCTTGTCAGTTGCGACGTCGGCTATCATTTATACCAGTGCTCATCATTAGAGCTCTGGGAACTGCAGTTATTTTCTTTGAGGTTGACGGCATATTTTATCTCTGGGCAATGTACATTGCTATTAGCTTTAGCTCCTGATGAACCCCGTCATCTTTGTCTAAGGGGGAAACGTGTAGAGATTTAGTCAAACAGTGTTGGATACTGTGTATTCAGTTACCAATCCCTTTGTTTTCTTTAGTCCCTGCCCTAATATGATTATATCATACAAACAAGGAGGGATATAGCTGTGACCCAGTGTTATTGTAGATTTGGGAGGCGAGAAATGTGTTCTTATGCCTTCCCACATCGACACCTTTCATTTAACTTCAACTATACTGACAGTCCACTGATGGTCTTTGGGTAGACACATGGATAGATTCACCTTTTCCCGAGGTTATCAGTGTTGTGCGACTAACTGTAACCCCAAATATGGGGGCCAAAAATATTTGAGTGTGACTATATTCCTGTGACTCCAGATGATATTAGTCTGTTACCACAGGGTCTGTGGAGTGTTTGGAAATCGCTATTGAGATACAGCTAAGATATTTTGAGGCCTGGGGCACCATAACTGTCAGTGGGATCGCAGTTTGATCTTTCATAGCTATGATAGAAGGGATGAATTAACCCAGATTCACATGTGGGTAACATGACCATACACTGTATGAGGGGATTAACTGGTCATGGTTGATCTAAGACAGTATACCCCCATACCACACAAGTAAGATTGGTGTGACTATCAGTTTATAGTAGTCTATATTGTTTGTATATGTTAGTGGACGTACTACACTTGTGTGCTTTTTATCTTTTAACATTAAAAGTTGTGTTTTACATATTTTTATTTTCTGGAACTACCCATTTCTGTGACATATTTATGAGTTAGGGGCTGGTTCTCAACCCCCTGTGATACCTCTGGCAAACAAGACTTAATACTTGGTGCCAAAACCCTTGTTGGCAAGCACAGCAGTCAGAAGTTTTTTGTAGTTGAAGATGAGGTTTGCGCACATGTCAGGAGGAATTTTGGTCCTCTCCTCTTTGCAGATCATCTCTAAATCATTAAGATTTTGAGGCTGTCGCTTGGCAACTCAGGGTTTCAACTCCCTCCATAAGTTTTCTATGGGATTAAGGTCTGGAGACTGGCTAGGCCACTCCATGACCTTAATGTGCTTCTTTTTGAGCCACTCCTTTTCTGCCTTGGCTGTATGTTTTGGGTCATTGTCCTGCTGGAAGACCCAGCCACTACCCATTTTTAACCCCTTCCCGACATCCGCTGTAATAGTATGGTGGATGCCGGGTGCTTAAAGATGGCGGCCGCTTAGGAGTCATACAACCGCCAGGTCTCTGTTTTATACAGCAGAGAACTGGCACTGGTGTCCGTATTGATTGCGGGCATTAGCCGATCAATGCTGACCGAGGCGCCATTTTACCGGTGGCGCCGCCATTTTGCTGGGGATCGCCAGCACCCGGAGCAAGCTCCGGGGCCAGCGTCCCATTGCTATGACAGCCGGGAGCCTTCTGAAGGCTCCCAGGCCTGTCTTTCATTAGACATAGAGTAGCCTGCAATAGAAATGCGTTTTTTTTTGCAATGTAAAAAAAATATATATATAAAAAATTAAAAAGTTCAAAATCACCCCCCCCATTCCCTAGAACACATATAAAAGTACTTAAATACTGTAAGACACATACGCATTAGGTATCCCTGTGTCTGAAAACACCCGGTCTGCAAATCTATAAAAATATTTTTCCTGTACGGTAAACGCCGTAGCAGGAAAAAAAAAAAAAAAAAAAAAAAAAAAAAAAACTTGCCAAACCGCCGTTTCACTGTTTTGCCTCTGATAAAAATTTGAATAAAAAGTGATCAATGAATAGCAATTCCCCAAACTGTATAACTAAACAGTACACCTGGCCCCGCAAAAAAAGACATCCTATGCATCCCAGTACATGGAAGTATAAAAAAGTTACGGGTGTCAGAATATGGCAACTTTTAGAATTTTTTTTTTTTTTTTTTTTTTATGCACAGTTTTGGATTTTTGTTAAGGGGGTTAAAGTGTACAGTCATGGCCAAAAGTTTTGAGAATGATACAAATATTAATTTTTACAAAGTCTACTGCTTCAGTTTTTCTAATGGCAATTTGCATATACTCCAGAATGTTATAAAGAGTGATCAGCTTAACAGCAATTACTTGCAAAGTCAATATTTGCCTAGAAAATGAACTTTATCCCCCAAAACACATTTCAACATCATTGCAGCCCTGCCTTAAAAGGACCACCTAACATCGTTTCAGTGATTGCTCCATTAACACAGGTGTGGGTGTTGATGAGGACAGGGCTGGAGATCAATCTGTCATGTTTAAGTAAGAATGACACCACTGGACACTTTAAAAGGAGGCTGGTGCTTGCCATCATTGTTTCTCTTCTGTTAACCATGGTTATCTCTAAAGAAACACGTGCAGTCATCATTGCACTGCACAAAAATGGCCTAACTGGGAAGAGTATTGCAGCTAGAAAGATTGCACCTCAGTCAACAATCTATCGCATCATCAAGAACTTCAAGGAGAGAGGTTCCATTGGTGCCAAAAAGGCTCCAGGGCGCCCAAGAAAGACCAGCAAGCGGCAGGACCGTCTCTTAAAAGTGTTTCAGCTGCGGGATCGGGCTACCAGCAGTGCAGAGCTTGCTGAGGAATGGCAGCAGGCAGGTGTGAGTGCATCTGCACGCACTGTGAGGTGGAGACTCTTGGAGCAAGGCCTGGTCTCAAGGAGGGCAGCAAAGAAGCCACTTCTCTCCAGAAAAAACATCAGGGACAGACTGATATTCTGCAAAAGGTACAGGGAGTGGACTGCTGAGGACTGGGGTAAAGTCATTTTCTCTGATGAATCCCCTTTTCGATTGTTTGGAACATCTGGAAAACAGCTTATTCGGAGAAGAAGAGGTGAGCGCTACCACCAGTCTTGTCTCATGCCAACTGTAAAGCATCCTGAAACCATTCTTGTGTGGGGTTGCTTCTCAGCCAAGGGAATCGGCTCTCTCACAGTCTTGCCTAAAAACACAGCCATGAATAAAGAATGGTACCAGAATGTCCTCCAAGAGCAACTTCTCTCAACCGTCCAAGAGCAGTTTGGCGCTCAACAATGCCTTTTCCAGCATGATGGAGCACCTTGCCATAAAGCAAAGGTGATAACTAAATGGCTCAGGGAACAAAACATAGAGATTTTGGGTCCATGGCCTGGAAACTCCCCAGATCTTAATCCCATTGAGAACTTGTGGTCAATCATCAAGAGACGGGTGGACAAACAAAAACCAACAAATTCAGACAAAATTAAAGCATTGATTCTGCAAGAATGGACTGCTATCAGTCAGGATTTGGTTCAGAAGTTGATTGAGAGCATGCCAGGGAGAATTGCAGAGGACCTGAAGAAGAAGGGTCAACACTGCAAATATTGACTTGCTGCATTAACTCATTCTAACTGTCAATATAAGCTTCTGTTACTCATAATATGAATGCAATTATATTTCTGTATGTGATAAAAACATCTGACAAACACACATAAAAACCAGAGGGCAGCAGATCATGTGAAAATATAATATTTGTGTCATTCTCAAAACTTTTGGCCATGACTGTACATAAAACCATATAAATTTGGTATCCCTGGAATCGTACAAAAACATAGAATACAGGTGACATGTCATTTTGGCTGCAGAGTGAAACGCCGTAAAAATGAAGCCCGTAAGTGTCGCACAAATGCACTTTTTCTTCAAACTCACCCTATTATGAATTTTTTTTTCCAGCTTCCCAGTAAATTGTAAAGAATAATAAATGATAGCATATGAAGAAAAATTTGTCCCACAAACATTAAGACCTCATATGGCTCTGAAAGTGGAAAAATAGAATTAGTACTTACCGGTAATTCGGTTTATGGTAAGCCCTCAATGACAGCACCACAGGAGGTTGTATCTCCTCCCACTATTAGGGACAGGAAAAGCACACAAGAGGTTAAATAGCCCCTCCTCTTCCTCCCTCTTCAGTATATTCCAGATGACCACTATTAGTATATCCTAAACCAAATATAGTCTAGCTAATGAGAGGGAAATCAGGGTGCTGTCATGGAGGGCTTACCAGAAACCGAATTACCGGTAAGTACTAATTCTATTTTCTCAAATAGCCCTCCATGACAGCACCACAGGAGGAATGCCAGATAACTACTCTGAGGGGAAGGGGGGGGGGAACTATCGCCTGCAGGACCTTCCTCCCAAAGGAGAGGTCCGACTTGCGAGAAAGGTCCAATCTATAATGTTTAGTAAATGTATGGACCGAAGACCAAGTAGCGGCTCTACAGATTTGGTCTAAAGGAGGCATCAGCCCTTGCAGCCCAAGAAACAGACATGGCTCTGGTAGAATGAGCTTTAAGGTGTTTCGGGGGAGCTAAACCCTAACACAGATAGGCCTTACAAATTGTTTTTTAATCCAACTAGCAAGGGATTTCCTTGACAGTTTCTTCCCCTTGTTAGGGCCACAAAACTGAATAAAAAGATTCTCATCCTTTCTCCAGTCTGAAGAGGCTTTCAGATAAGAAAGGATAGTTCTGCGGACATCTAGCCTATGAAACGATTCTTCCCTCCTATTAGACGGATGTTGTCAAAAGGAAGGAAGAATAATCTCCTGAGACATATGAAAATCTGAAACTACTTTTGGAAAAAAAAGTAGGGTCAGGCCAAAAAACTATTCTGTCCTCTAAAATTTTTAGGAAAGGTTCTCTGATAGAGAGATCCTGAATTTCATTAACTCTTCTGGCAGATGTTATGGCAACCAAAAAAGCCGCTTTCCAGGACAGTTCTTATATTAGCCTCAGCGACTGGCTAAAAGGGATGCAGCGTCAGGCCCTTAAGGACTATATTGAGATCCCACTGTGGAAGTAAAACCTTTCTCCCTGGGAGAAGCCTGCAGGCCCCACTAAAAAAATCTCTTAACCCAGAGATGGTTAGCTAAGTCAGAATCAAAATAACTGCTAAGGGCTGATACTTGTACCTTCAAAGTACCAGGTTTTAGACCCTTATCCAGACCTGCTTGCAAGAAATCTAAGATTTTTGCTATATTTGGATGGTTGATATCAGGAACACTACTGCCACACCAGGAAAGGAATTTCTTCCACACCTTACTATAGATAGTATGGGTAACTTTCTTCCTACCCGCCTGGAAGGTTTGAATAACCAACTCAGACAGTCCTCTTGATTTCAAAATGGAGATTTCAGAAGCCAGGCTGCTAACCGGAGTTTGAGGATCCAGATGAAATATTGGACCTCGATGTAGGTGGTCTGGAAGTAATGAGAGTATCAATGGATCTGCCATTCTGAAACCGTTCAGGAGCCCAAACCATGCTCTCTTGGGCCATACTGGGGCTATTAGAATGACCCTCAGATTCTCTTTGATGATCTTTTGCAGGACAGTTGGAAATAAAGGAAGTGGAGGAAAAGCATATGCCAGAGTGAAATCCCAGCTGTAGGAAAGGGCATCTACCCCTAGACAAGGTTCTCTTGGGTTGAGCGAGAAGAACTGAGGAACCTTCGCATTTTGACGATTGGCAAATAAGTCCACCTCTGGAGTTCCCCAGATCTGACAAACCTGCTGGAAAATTTGTCTTTAGACTCCAATCTCCTGGATTTAGATGTTTTCTGCTCAGAAATCCGCTTGATGGTTTGAAGAACCTTTTAGATGGAGAGCAGAGATGGATTTTAGGTGTCTGTCTGCCCAGGCAAATATCTGAGCGGAGAAAGCCTGAAGGTTCTGCCATTGAGTACCTCCCTGGTGGCGCAGGAATGCCACTGCTGTCATGTTGTCTGACAATATCCTGACATGAGTCTTTTATCAATGGTATGGTTGCTTTTAGGGCTTCCCAAACTGCCCTGAGCTCCAGGAAATTTGAGGAATGGCTGTGGAGAGCTGCAGGCCAGGCCCCTTGAAATGATTTCTGAGAAAGGGTTGTTCCCCAACCCAATCTGCTTGCATCTGTAGTAATCTGAATTACTAGAGAGGGGCTCCAAGGAATTCCCTGCTGTAAGTTTGCACTCTTCCCCCACCATTGTAGGGAGACCTTTACACTGCGAGAAACATAGATCATCTTGTCTAATGACAGCTGACTTGTCCCAACTTGATAATATCAGGGACTGAAGAGCTCTTGAATGAGCTTGAGCCCAGGGAACCGCTTGAATACAAGCAGTCATAGACCCCAGTACAGACATTGCCTCCCTTATAGATACCTTTGTCTTCCTTTGAAAGGTAGCAACTTTGGACTTGAGCCACTATCTTGTCTGGAGGGAAAAAGGACATCTGCAGATGGGAATCAAGCAGGATACCTAGGAAAATCTTGCGATACCTTGGGACTATATTGGATTTCTCCCAATTTATTACCCATCCTATTTTTTGTAAAGTCTGACACTATCTGAACGTGATACTGGAGAAGAGGAAAAGACTCAGCTACCACTAAGAGGTCGTCTAGATAAGGGACCACTATCAGATTTGGTTTCCTTAGAAAAGCTACTACTTCCACCATCACCTTTGTAAATAGCCTTGGGGCTGCTGATATTCCAAAGGGGAGAGCCCGAAACTGAAAATTGAGTGTCTCCCCCCCCCATGCTGGACTGAAAACCTTAAAAATTTTTGGTAGAGAGAATGAATAGGGATGTGATAGTATGCATCTTGAAGGTCGATGGTGGCCATAAAATGGTCCTGCCCTACCAGGGGAATTGTGGACTTTACTGACTCCATCTTGAAGCGATGATAAACTATGTAATTGTTTAGAGGCTTCAAATTTATTATTCTGTACGCCCCACTTGGTTTTTTACCATAAACAGGTGGGAATAATGACCTTCCCCTCTAAGGGGGGGGAACAGGACAAATTACTTGTGTCCAGAAGTTTCTGGACACCTTCCATCACAGCCAGGTGAAGCGTAGGAGATGGTATGGATGTGAACACTACTCTCCTGGGGGGATAGGTTGAAAATTCTATTTTGAAGCCATTTGTTATAGAATTTAGGATGTACAGGTTGGATGTTATTTTCTTCCAGTGTACGGCATACCTGGACAACCTGCCCCCTATCCTCCTGGTGTCATTGTTTGTCCCGGGATTGCTTATTGGGGTTAAAGATTATATTTTTCCCCCTGCCTCCCTTAGGGTAGCTCCATCTGCCTGTTTTACTCTTGGATTTAAATTCAAAACTGTATCCTTGAAAGGGACAAAATGGCTGTTTTCTTTTGGAAAGTTTTGGCTCTGGAAGCAACTTCTTTTTATCCGTTGCCTTTTCAAGCAACATATCTAATTCTGGACCAAAAACACACTCTCCCTGGAAGGGAATAGCACAGAGCTTCTGTTTAGAAATTGGGTCACCAGCCCACATTTTCAGCCATAATGCTCGGCGAGTTGTATTAGAGAGGACCCCAGATCTGGAGGCAATCCTTACTGACTCTGCCGAAGCATCTGCAAGAAAGCCAGTGGCCTTCTGTAGCAGAAGATATCTTCCCTTGAGGTGCCTTCTCTAAGATGGATCTCAAGTTGGTCTAGCCATCTATACATAGAGCTTGCCACACAAGTTGATCCAATATTCACTTGTAATAGGGCCGAAGAGCACTCCCAGGATTTTTTTTTAAAGAAGGCTGTCAGCTTTCCTATCTAGCGGGTCTTTAAGCTGCGACGAGTCTTCAAAAGGAAGAGTCATCTTTTTCCCCCACTTTAGCCACCTGTATATCAATTTTTGGCACTTCTGCCCAACCTTTGATTTTAGATTCAGCAAAGGGAAATCTGTCCTTAATTTCTTGAGACAGAAACAGTCTTTTCTCTGGATGTAGCCATTCATCCTGAATTAGACACTCTAAATTCTCATGAATGGGAAAAACTAATTTTTTCTTTGGCCTAAGCCCTGCAAACATTTCATCCTGAATAGTTTGCTTCTCCTGAACATCCTCTATATTCATGGTGCTTCTAACGGCAGCAAGAAGCTCCTAGGTAAATGCAGATGAGAAGTAATATCTTCGATCCTCAATAACTGAAGGCCCAGTTAATTCCCCTTCCTCCAGGAAATCTTCGGACACAGATGGTACGTAAACGTCACTATTATCCGAATTTGGACCAGTAATTAACTTCCTCTTTTTGGTCGCAGGTTGTGGCTCAGCAGAGGAAAAAGCATGGGAAAAAGAAGCTAGGGAGGACAGGATCTCATGCCAAACCATCCCTTTAATTTCTTCCATTAAAGACGGCTGTTCCTCTTTAATTATCTTTTCAGTGCAAGACTGACAAAGATTTTTTGGACGTGGAAGAAAGCTTTTTCTCACAGATGGCACGTTTTTTTTAAATACAGCCACTTTCTTAGATTTAGAAGACACATCTTTAGCTTCTTTTTCCTAAATAAATACTGTACATGACAATAAAGGGACATGAGAACTCCTCTAATCATACCATGTAACATCCCATTACCAGATTACTCACTGGGGCTGGGGGTACGCCAGGCTCATACACCACTCTAGAGGACTCATCTCCAGGCATTATAACAAACAGACACAGATGGTCCTACCTTGAGAAGAAAGCCTTTTGGTATGGGAGGCTTTTTAAACCAGCCACCGACGACCTGCGTACTGCATTCCACGAATAGGAATGCTTCCGGTCCACCTGCACCTGTTCAGGACGCCAAACTTTTCAAGTCTCCCTCCTTTAGAGTCTTTTCTCCGCAACCGGGGAAGTGACGTCACCACGACCGGAAGCGGCATCGGCATGTATCCCAGCTGGGAACGCTGGCTCTGAGAACAGGCAGGGGAGACTCTACAGGCCAGGGAGCCTCCGAAGAAGGACCGAGGACTGCATTACACATCTCCACTGTCACAGGATGGTGCAGAAGGAGATGAACCCACCGAGTCTCTGCGGAGAGACGGCGCAGATCTGCAGGGACAGCCGCACTGGACCCCACTCTGCTGGGTAAGTATGCTCCAAACCTCTTGTCTGCCCCTAATAGGGACAGGAAAAAACACTGAAGAGGGAGGAAGGGGAGGCGCTATTTAACCTCTGTGTGCTTTTCCTGTCCCTAATAGTGGGAGGAGATACAACCTCCTGTGGTGCTGTCATAGAGGGCATTTGAGAAAATAAAAGTTTGGAAGGGGAAGGATGTCAAAAACAAAAATCTAAAAAAATTCCTCTGGCGGGAAGGGGTTAAGGTCCTGGCAGAGGGAAGGAGGTTGACACTCAGGATTTTATGGTATGGTACATGGCTCCATCCATTTTCCCATTCATGCGGTGAAGTAGCCCTGGGCCCTTATCAGAGAAACACCCCCAAAACATAATGTTTCCACCTCCATGCTTGACAGTGGGGACGGTTTTCTTTGGGTCATAGGCAGCATTTCTCTTCCTTCAAACACGGCGAGTTGAGTTAATGCCAAGGAGCTCAATTTTTGTCTCATCTGAGCACAGCACCTTCTCCCATTCACTCACAGAATCATCCAGGTGTTCATTGGCAAACATCAGACGGGCCTCCACATGGGCCTTCTTGAGCAGGGGGACCTTGCGGGCACTGCAGGATTTGAATCCATTATGGCGCAATGTGTTACCTATGGTTTTCTTGGTGTCACTGGTCCCTGCCGCCTTGAGATCTTTAACAAGTTCCCCACGTGTAGTTTTATAGGCTGATCTCTCACCTTCCTCATGATCAAGGATATCCCATGAGGTGAGATTTTGCATGGAGCCCCAGATCAATGTCGATTGACAGTCATTTTGTATTTCTTCCATTTTCTTACTATTGCACCAACTGTTGTCTCCTTCTCACCCAGCATTTTACTTATGGTTTTGTAGCCCATTCCAGCTTTGTGCAGGTCTATGATCTTGTCCCTGACATCCTTAGAAAGCTCTTTGGTCTTGTGCACGTTGTAGAGGTTAGAGTCTGACTGATAAATTGTCACCTGTATAAAAAAAAAAAAAAAAAAAAAAAAAAAGACTCCTGTCCACAGACTCAATTAAAGAGAACTGTCTTAAATGCAGGTAACGAGTTGATTAGAAGCATCTAACTGGTCTGTAGGAGCCAGAACTCTTAATGGTTAGTAGGGGATCAAATACTTATTTCTCTCTGCAAAATGCAAATACATTTATAATGTGTCATTTTCGGGATTTTATTTTTGATATTCTCTCACTGTTAAAATTAACCTACCCTTAAATTTATAGACTATTCATGTCTTTGTCAGTGGGCAAACTTACAAAATCAGCAAGGGATCAAATACTTATTTCCTTCACTGTATGTCACTAACTGTACACTAATCAGGATCACTGAAATGTCAATAACCAAAACCAATATTCAGTGGCATATACTGTAAATAGGAGGCATAATATTTGAAATGGTTCATTCATGAATTGTATGGTCAAAATGTTCAATTAATTGTGATTTTGATTTGGGTCATAATCACCCTCAAGCCCTACCCACTGGGCAGCAGAACAACTGTTCTTAGAATAGAGTGTCACTTTAGAACCTTTAGCTATGGCAGTTCATCAGCACATTCAATCACCACACTGAGCCCCCCACAATGTGATGGCAGACAACCCACTCTGTTTGCCCAACCACACTGTTGCTGCTCTGGCTATGGGTTTTGGCATGAAACAATGTAAACAGTCAGGAATGAAGTTCTTTATTACAGCAGACAACCATTGCTGATGCACAGGCAAAGTTCCTGTGCCTATGCTGTACAGTTACAGTAGTATGTAGATAGTACATCTTTCCTATACAGAAAGGAAAGGAGAAGTCTACCTCGATATGCTGTGTTTATGCCACAGAACTATGGGTGTAAAATATGCAGTGTACGAGAATTTATGTGGATGCCTTTAGGGTGTAGGGTTGGGGGATCAGAGCATAAATTGACCTATGGTGCAGCTTTTAAATCTCTAGAATGTCAGTTTATGTTGATTTTCATTGAGGATTTGCAACAAATAACTGCATGTAAAACATACAGATTCTGCAGCAAACATTCAATGGATAGTTTCTATTGCAAATTAGATGTACTCTAAATGTATGACACTTACATGAAGTGGTGAATATTTTCCTATTGGAAAAGTGATTAGAACAAAAGAATCTAAAAAACATGCCCTAAGGCAGGGGTGTCAAACTCATTTTCACCGGGGGCCACTTCAGCCTCACGGGGTACCTTGAAGGGCCAAGATTATTTTACATGTGTATAAAAGTAACTTCTCCTTAACAGTTAAGCGAGCTATTAGACAGCATATAATATAAACAGGCGCCATAGCCCCTATTTATAGCACCCCATTTACACACACTATAATGTTCCACAGCAGTCCCTACACACTGTATTCTGACTCGCAGCTGCCCCTGCACACGGTATTATGCTCCAGTGTCCACTGCACACGGTATTATGCTCCATAATGGCCCTGCACTGGTATTATGCTCCATAGTGGCCCCTGTACTGGTATTATGCTCCACAGTGTCCCTGCACACAGTATTATGCCCCATAGTGGCCAAACCATGAACTATTATTATACTTTTCAGACCCCAGAGTATAATGAACGGAGACCGAGGGGAGGTCACGGCCTATTTACAGTATATATAAAAAAAAAAAAAAAAAAAAAGTTACTCACCTGCGATGCCTTGATGGAGCTGCCGCTCCTCTTCTTGTCCATGACGTCTGTGTCTCAGCGTAGGCGGCGCAATGACGTCATTGTATCGCCGCCTGCGCTGAGATGCGACGTCTCTTAAACCAGCCCAGGACAGGCCCCGCTCAGCTCTGTTTTTTTTTTTTATTAAAGCGGCCTGTCCTGGGCTGGTTTACATTGAATAGAAAAATGCCGCCCCCCAGACAGTGACGGACAGTGCCACCTGAGGCAATAAAGATGGAGGCCGGGCCGGATAACAGAAGGCAGTGGGCCGGATTCGGCCCGCGGGCCTTGTGTTTGACACCTGTGCCCTAAGGCATTCAATCGTCATAGTAGCAAGTGTCTCAAAAGTGACATTTTCCATATAGCATTACATTCTAGGTTCACTATTTGCTACTATAAAATGCTATGCAAGCAGTTCTCCAAGGTTGCATTCACACTACCAATTTTATAGTCCATTGTTCTCATCTGTCAGAGTTTAAGGGCAATAGGGTAACTGATCTGCATTCACTCTAATGCTAAAGAAGAAAAAAAAAAAAGAAAAGTTGAATGCTTACTTTTGTCATGTTTGAATACTTTTCAAATGGAGAAAAAAAAAAAAAAAAAAGAAGGGTTGAGCATGCAGGGACTCTTTTGTTAGAAAAGAAAACGAATCAAGTGGAAATAATGTCCCCCTGATTGAACAAGTTAAGAATGCGGCTCTAACCTTAACCATCACTTTCACGCTTAAGAAACACTGTGAAATAAGTGAAAAACACACATACACACCTGTCCGCTTAAAGACCAGTTACCTGAGGACCCCATAGACTATAATGGGGATGCAGGACTTTCCTCTCTGCCGATTTTAGGCAGAGTCTCCTATGGAGACTACAACGCAGACGAGAACCTAGCCTTAAGTGAAAATAAGGAAAAAATGAAATAAGGAATACAATTAGTGCACATCAATCATTAATTGTTATCACTAAAAATATTGGAAAGGGATGTGTGTGTCAATTGATGTTTATGTCCTAGGGAGACTTGATAGTCAACAAATGGGAACTGATGCACGCAGAGTCTGCATCCGTCACTCTATTGACCGTAGTGTGAAAGTATCCTAACATTTCTCCCAGCAGTAACTAATATTAAAGGGCAGCTGTGGAAATAAAGATTTAAATACAAACAAATCCATATAAAGATACAACATTAAAAAAAAAAAAAATTTTTTAATTCAATTTCATGAAAATAAAGACATGTAAAACAACAATGCATTTCTCATGCATGACTGACAAAGCAAAATATTGCACTTGAATTCTTACAATTAAAAAGTACATCTATTAAAAGCCGACACACTTCAGTCTATCATATACTTTATACATCATGCCTAGAACGTTAGAGTTTGTGTAGCAGTAAAACGATCAGCATGTTTATCTGCCCCTTTCACAGCAGATCACTTAACATTGAACCCTTGACTTGTCAAGTGATTAAATGTTATGTGACATTTGAGACATTTGGATTAAGGCAAAGTCATTTTAGCAAGTAAAAAACTAAAATTATTTTCATCAAAAGTAAATAGACAGCAAACTTTCCATATATTAACTGAATGGAGTTTTCACCTCTTTGTGGAACTTCACTGACTAACAAAAGGCAGCAAGTTGTAAAATGAACCAGACACATTTACCAAGGGATTAGACTAGGGCTACATGGCATCTTATGGGTGTCGTACTGCCAATTGTAACTAACTGGTAGTGTAGTCCCACAGAGAAGCAGCAGGATTAGTTCTTCCGACTGTCAGGTCACAGTGCAACCACCTTATCAATTATACATAATAAGATCTTAGAACAACATTGCAATGTTAAATCACTGTTTAGCCTTGGACTTAAAGTGATTGTCCAGGAATTGGACAACTTGCAGAGGCGGCTGGGGAAAGTGAAAAAAAAAAATAAAATTTATATAACCTCTCCCCGACACTGTTGAGGGCACGCGGCGTCTTCGTCACTAGTAGTCTTGTGATGCATGCGACTGCTGAGGCCAAATCAGTGGCTGGAAAGGACCCGGTAACGTCATTTACAGAAATAGCCAGGTCCTTTCCTGTGGCCACTGATTGGGCTCATGTGCAGCACAGAACCTCCATTGGCGAAGGCACAGCGTGTGCCCAAACAGACTAGTATCTTGGCTTTTTATCTAGAACTTCAAGTAAGCAATTCTGAAACACTGATGGTTGGATTATTTTCCAAGAAAATGGTGATTACATGGTTTTATGATGCAAAATTATACATTGCTAGCACCAGAACTGAAACCCTACAGTGCCATAAAACAAAGGATCATGGAAAACAATTTTAGTGCCCAGGCTATTGAAATACTGCACGGATAAACATTCAATTTCTACTTCTAATTCAAGACATTCATGGTGCATTTCTTATATTCCAGCTGAAAGGAGGCAGAAAATAAATATATTTGGCTTGCTTACAAATAAAACATTATTGCTTAGACAGTGCGTTGCTTGGGATATATACAGTAAAGAATAGCACAAATTACTAAAGCTAATGAAAAAGGCACTAAAATTGGATACAAAATACATTCAAAAACTGAACCAATACATCAAAAAGAGGCAACAACAAACCAGTCCTAAGAGCCCATATGCAGTGATTAACTGGCTTCCCATGTTCCTTAGAGGGAACCTGTCAGGTGGTATTTCCACCATAAACTTGGCCCAGTCATGTGCAGGATCAAGTTAATGCCCTTTCTATTTCTGTCCCTTTGTAATATTACAGTTGCAGCAAAGTGAAGCTATAAATGTATCAAAAGTCATATGTAAATGAACC
Source organism: Leptodactylus fallax (assembly GCA_947044405.1). NCBI lineage: Eukaryota > Metazoa > Chordata > Amphibia > Anura > Leptodactylidae > Leptodactylus > Leptodactylus fallax. Next base: position 1,997,586 of record CAMRHE010000134.1, on the reverse strand, counting down.
TAAGTAGTCAGAGAGCGGCTTCAGCCTAGTCACGCTATCTGCGAGCTAATCAAACCTCCTGGAAGTGACTGATATGTCCCTTGGAGTCACGAAGATGACATTAGTCACACCCAGGAGGGATTAGTAAGAAGACAGTGTGACTAAACTGAAGCTGCTCTCTGCTCACCGTGACTACTTAGGTTAATTTTCATATGACTTTTTACGTTTTCAGACATTTACAACTTCACTTTGCAGCATCAGAAAAGAGGGACAGCAATGGAAAAGGAATTACAGAGGGACAGCAACGAAAAGGGAATTACTTAAACTGGCCCCATCATGTGCAGGATGAAGGTGGAAAAACCACCTGACAGTTTCCCTTTAAACTAAGTGTGGCTGATAAGACTATGTAGTGCAAAAACTGAAGGATGCACATTTCAAGCTCCACCTCCCAAACAACCACCCTCCACATCACAGGGACAAATCTGGTCACAGAAACAGCATACAACTTGCCAGAGAGGTCTCATTCACACAGAGCCCATCCTGCATCTCTGTATCACAAAGGACTGTGTGCCACCACATGATGCTCTATTGTATGCCACGGATATTCTCGTCTTAAAACAATGTATCAATGCAACATTAGTATGCTTCATGGAATATTGTATTCCAGAGCAGCTTTTTCTGCAATATTCATGGTGCTGTGTTACAAGCTCCATATAACTTGGATGTTGCATGGAACCAAAGAATCATTTGAATGGAGCTAAAGAGTAAATGTTGTAGAACAGACACATTCTTGAAGGAGAGATGTTCATTTATGTTAAAAAATAAAGAATGAAGTAAACTTTTACTTTGAAAAACTTAATACCTTTTGATTTTTTTTTCTTATGGGAAGAAGGGAATTATATTTAACTATAAAATTTTGCTAAGAGTGCAACAGTCTGTGTTTACACAAATCCTACACGATTTTTTGATTTCCAGCAAAGATTTGAAAAAAATCTTAGGGCCTCATGCACACATCTAAGTGTGCAGGCTTAGGTTCTTCCGATGGGGGGCAGATGTGCAGTTCATTATAAAACAGGTCCTATCCTACTCCCTGACATTTGAACGGAACCCCCCATTGAAGTCATCTGAGTGCATTCCGCAATAAAAGTCAGCCACCCTTGGCCTGCACAATTGGTTTTGTGCATGTAAGCCTTAGGAACGGTGATGGTAAGAGTATGCTTCCTCAAGAACAACTACTGTAAAGAACTGAAAAGCCAGTCAGACCATATCAGAAGCAAGCTGATCATTGTAATGTATTTGCATCGAGAATATTCAACATCTCAGCAAATTAACCAAAAATGTTAGGTAGCTGGAGATTAACCGCTTGGCACCTGCTCAACCCTGATCTGAAGTGGCTGCTAATATCAGAAACCATATAAATGTGGTAGTCAGGAGAAGTAAGAAACTGCATATGAGATTCTTGCTAGTTGTAGTTAGCACATTAGGTTTGTAGCATTTCCACCATAAATCCTTTAGGCAAGAGTGAAGCCCAATTCTAGCTCTAAAATAAAAAAAAAAAAAAAAAAAAATCTCACTGGAAGAAAGAAACTATCTGTATTCCACATCATAAATAATGAATTATGGAATTATTAATCTACTATAATTGGCAGTCACCACAGATCTGCATAGGTGCCCTAGGCTGCCAATAATAGTCTTCCTACAACCTGGAGGAAGGAAGAAAAAGGCAAGTCAAGACAATGGCAGATTACATCCGAGTTCTCCATGCTGGAGAGACTTTGGCCAGTAGTGTAAAATACGCAGACTTGGAAGCTGTAGTGACATCTGTAGAATAGTAATAGGCAGCATGAGAGAGACATTACAGCTACAAATTTCACAGATTTAGCAAAATGATGTAACTTCTATCGCCTTACATCTTAAGCCAAGATGAAAACCTTTGCAGCCAGATTAATTCAGGCTGTCAGGAAGTCCATGTAAATCCTATGAAGATAGACATCAGCCACTGATGCGCAAACAAGACATGGGGTTCAGGCCTTTGACAAAAGTCTACATGAAAAGTGAGGCTGAATGCCATGTCAATGAATTAGCATGAACTGCACAGATTACACTTGCTGTATAAAGCAAAATGTTTCAGGCAGTTGAACGCATTTCACGATACAGATATTATTTACTACAGACTTGAGGGTGGCTGAAGAAATATACAGTTCACAAATAGCAAGATGGTTTCATATGGATTCTGCCAACCGTTCTGCTTACAACTGGGTACAAATAAGTTAAAAGAAATGTAGAGAAGTATCAAGATACTTCATGGAATAAAAATACATAATGGCCACTAAAGGCATTGGACTTAAAACTGCTGATGTATGCGCTGGTACAGTTAAAATGTGAAAAGGATTGAAGGCCACGTATAATCTGTGCGGTTCAGGTCCAGGCATCCAGATCTCATTAGCAGCGTACTTCTGGGAAGGACTCCGGGCAGGGTGCAAACAACTTCATTTTAGTCTCTCTATGAGTCCTTGTGATAGTCCAATCTGTAGAAGCTGATTTGTGGTGAGGTGAGCAAGGTGAGGGAAATATTTTAGCAAGCTCTCCCAGCACAGTTCTAGAAGACTGGGGACAACAAGCCAGATTTTGAACAAAGATCCAGTCCGCTTGTTCTGCTGAATATTAACTACTCCTCCATGGATATACATACAGCCAGCCTACAAAAGAGAAAATGTGTGTATTAGCATGCTAGGAAAATTAGATAATTGAACCACTATGCATTTGGAAACTTCATATAAATAAATAGTAGTAGCTCCATAACAAACATGGGTCAACCGTGGTTAAGAAGGAGAGAGCATGTAAGTAAAAAAAAATAAATAAATAAAAAATATATGAGAGTTTGGACAGGTCACAAAACAAGATTCAAAACGTAAAGCAAATTAAGTTTTTGACACCTTTTTTATATATTTTAATGACTATATTGATGTAAAACACTAAGGCACAAAACCTGCAGACATACAATCTCTTGGAAGAGTGAAGAAATCAGGCGATACCTTTTAGAGGCTAACTGAGTATATTTATAAGTAAGCTTTCAGGAGTACTCGCTCCCTTCATCAGACATGGTGTGATTCAAGAACTGAAAATTAACAGATTTTTATACACATGGTTTTCAAAGCATTTTAGAGTCCTTAAAAAAAATTGCAATCTAAGTAGAGAAGTTATTTACAACAGGTCAAAAAAACAGTCTGGAAACTTGTGGTGCGTGACGGAGGGATCAGTAATTCTTGCTGTTATCTGTTTGCTATCAGGAGGTGATTTGTGACCCTCACAGGTCATACATAGTGTGATTTGAAGCTGGCATGAATATTAAGTCCAAATTGCAGAGTTTGAAATTTTTGCATAAATTTGTACTCCATTTCTTTTCTTTTCTCCTGTCTTAAAATGTCCCATTAAAACCACAACCCGCAAATCTTCAATAGAGTGGTTTTCTCCGGAGAAATGTGCGGCCACTGGGAGATCTGTTCTGCTGTTATTAATGGTGGATCTGTGTGAGTTCATTCGTTGACTGAGTCTCTGCCCTGTTTCCCCCACATAGAGGCCTGTGGTGGGACATTGCACACACATTATGAGGTACACCACATTGGAAGACCTGCAGGAAAATGTCCCCCTAATTCTGTGCACCTGTTGTGACTGTGGGATAGGTACACTGTCAGCGGTGTGGATGTGCTTGCAGGTCATGCACCTTTTATGTAGGCAAGGTGAGGTGCCATTTTCAGTTGGGGCCTTCAGGGCACTCCGGACGATAATGCGCCTCAGGTTTGGTGGTTGTCGAAAGGAGAGGAGAGGGGGGACTGGAAATATGTCCTTGAGCCTGTTGTCCCTATGTAGTACAGGTTGGAGCTCCTTGGCAATCCTTCGTAGGATCTCCAGCTGTGGGTTGTAGGTGACAACTAGGGGCACTCGGGCTTCTTTCTGGGTCTCTCTATATGTGAGCAGACTGTCTCTGTTAATGGCTGCTGCTTTGTTTAATTGGTTGTCTGTCACTTTTGGTTTGTATCCCAGTCTGAGAAATTTCATCCTCAGATCCAGGAGGTGCTTGTCCAGGTCTGTTTTGTCGGAGCAAATACGATTGTATCGTATAGCCTGGCTGTAGATAATAGAGTGTCTTGTGTGCTTGGGGTGGAAGCTGTCGTTTCTCAGGTAGGCCGTTCTGTCTGTGGGTTTGTGGTATATTGATGTGAGTAGCCGGTGGTCTTTAATGTATATTGTGGTATCCAGAAAGTGAATTTCACTCCCTGAATAGCTAAGTTTAAGGTTGATGGTCGGGTGAAAGTCATTGAAGTCATTATGGAATTGAAGTAGGGCCTCCTCACCTGCAGTCCAGATGACAAGGATATCATCGATATAACGAAGGTAAATCATAGGTTTGGTGGTGCATGTTGATAAATAGGTTCCTTCCATTTCGCCCATTTATGCAAAAATTTCAAACTCTGCAATTTGGACTTAATATTCATGCCAGCTTCATGTCACACTATGTTTGAACCATGAACTGAACTCAATATTCATGCCAGCTTCAAATCACACTATGTATGACCTGTGAGGGACACAAATCACCTCCTGATAGCAAACAGATAACAGCAAGAATTACTGATCCCTCCGTCACGCACCACAAGTTTCCAGACTGTTTTTTTGACCTGTTGTAAATAACTTCTCTACTTAGGATTGCAATTTTTTTTTAAGGACTCTAAAATGCTTTGAAAACCATGTGTATAAAAATCTGTTAATTTTCAGTTCTTGTATCACACCATGTCTGATGAAGGGAGCGAGTACTCCTGAAAGCTTACTTATAAATATACTCAGTTAGCCTCTAAAAGGTATCGCCTGATTTCTTCACTCTTCCACTACTTTCAATGGCTAACACGGTACAACATTATACTACATACAATCTCTTGAACATTGGCTTAAATAGAGTGCATCAGTTGTGATACCAGAGTAGGAAACGTCCCTATAAGTTTGATAAAATATGGTCATGGTGGCTAGAGAAGTCTGTGACTGCTATTTGATATTTTGATATGGATGTACCTTGGGGTTGGGGTGGGGACACATGGCAGTGTGAAAGATGTATGATTACAGTATATTTATATTAAAACAAAAACAAAAAAAAAAAACAAACACACATATATTTTCCTAAATTAGACACCTGCATCATTGTTAAAATGCCACTTGGTACTGTATATGAACAAGCACCTTTATGCAATTTTGATTTAAAGTATGTTTTACATTAAAAAAAAAATGCAAACAAATGTATAAATTGCTAAACGTAGAAGCCAAAGTTATATGAACCAAACCTCCTAAAAATAAGAGTTCAATATGTGCAAAGTTCATTCATATCACCAATGCCTACACCTGCATGCACATGTCTTCTTGATAAAATCACCAGAACTGGAAGGAACAAAAATCTGCTTTGAAGCTGAAAATGTTAAATGTTATCCTATAAAATATAGGGATTACACACCATATAAAGTGCACCCCTAAACCCTATATATTTCTTGAAAGTAGACAACCTGAAAATTACATGTGTCTCAATGGGTTATCAATGTCCACCTTCATGTAACTTTGTGACAAACAAAATTTTTTGAAAAAAATGCTGTAAAACATATATTTGCACCTAAAACTCCTATTCAATTGTACATTCACACAAAACACATAAAATAGATCAAGGTGTACACAATTTATATAAACCGCAAACTATAACAAGAGCTCATACTCTCAAAAACACATACAGTAGACAAGCAATATTTTGCTGTCATTCACTAATCTATACTGCACAGAGCAAACTGACACCAAAAACTAACTTTTGAGATTGCACAGAATACCTTCTATAAAAACGCAACTTAATATTTCATATATACAACCACCTTTATTCAACTTTACAGCAAGCAAAAATTGCACAAAAATTCAAATTTGCCACTAAGGTGCATGCTCAAGCAATCCCTTTCTGCAAACAAAATGTACTTTTCAAAAAAAATTGTGTGCATAAAAATCAAATAGGGGCTTACATATGAATATAATTCTCTTTTCCCCTATAAAAATTGTAGAAATTTATACGTTCATCTCTAGTAATAACCGTTACTGCTATTATTTTAGCGTATAAAGGATATCGCTAAAGAGGCGCATTTTACTCTATAAAGATCAGGTATGTGAAGAGACAAATGTAAACTTTATTGATGACTTTGTGTATGTGCTGTGTAAGCGTTTGGTGCAACTCTTTTGGCGCTGGGACTTGGACAATGGTAAACGTCTGGATCACAGTGCCATTGAACTTCCTGGTTATGTTCAGAGGGGTATTACATTATCCCTCTATGTGACAATAAGAGAGCAAAAGTATAATATGCTCTCTAATTGATAGAAGTGATAACATGGCAGAGGTCCATGCTACTCCTTTTCCTGGGATCACATACAGGTTATGCACAGGTCATGATTTATCATCATCTGTGCAGTCTGCAGCTCTGCTCCTTCCTCCTTACTTTTTCATGCAACTCTAAAATGCTGCCTGAGGCAGGAGGACAATTTAGAACCCCATATCTCAAGATACCTTAGGGCTATAAAGAAAATCGTCATGATAGCCCTTACAGATTCAGAGCAATCTGCTGTTAAAAACGCTGTCGGGAATTGAGATCTGCATTGGGATCTCAATGCCAAATTGCGGTTTCACCAGCAAATCGGTACGGATTTGTAAGGGCTATCATTTTAAAGATGAGAGTCTCATCTTTAAAATGATTCCAATACCATCTTTATAACTCTAACTAATCCTGAGATATCGCATTAGTACGTGCCACCCTGGAAGGACATATAAATATGTGAGTGGCAGGGAAAGGGTTAAGGCTTAAAGTGTAATTAAACTTTCATGTTTTTATTTTCTAGCAGTATTTGGGTTAATTAATAAAAGTTGCAATATACTTTTAACAAATTTTGGCTCCTTTCTGTGAAATCCTGCATTTTTTTCACCATTTCCCTTGCTTCTCATTGTATAGAGAGTGTACAAGGCTGTGTAAAGTAAAGAGAAAATGATAGTGGGGAGGGTCACTTCAAACGGCTATATCTCAGGCAGTATAAAACATACAAACTTGCTTTGGTGTCATCTGAAAAAGGAGATTCTCATATTACTTCTCATAGATCTACCTGTATGATTTCCAGAGATATCACTGGTTGAAAATATACAGGCAAAGTGTAAACCTAAAAGTGTAATTTCATATAAAAGATGAGAATCTCTTTCATAAGATACAATAGAAAAGCAAAAGCAAGTTTGCACATTTTTAAATCCCAGAAATATAGCCATTTGAAGTGACCCTCCCCCACCCTCATTTTGGATTCACGACACACAGCCCCCCCCTACTCCCTACACAATGAGAAACAATGACAGCTCCCAATAGAACAAGGAAAAAAAAGCGTGAAAAAAAAATGCAGGATACAAAGGCGCCAAAATTTGTTAAAGTATGCTGCAAAATGTATTAATGACAAATGCTGCCAGAAAATCAAAAGGTGACTCAGACCACTAAAGGGTTCAACTGCACATAAAATCACCAGCAGTATTTAATTTACTTACAATTTACAAACTTTGTAAATAACAAAAATGACATTTCCAGGAGGGTTTTTGCACTTTTAATGTGACTATTAGGGGGGGTTAAAGGTGCTCTGCAGGGCAGGTTTCAATTTACTTCCCCAGGGGTTCTATTGCAGATGAACTGTGGGTTCATGGGTTGGTTCCTACCCAGTGTCATGTGTTCAGAACTTGAACCAGAATTGCACTGCCTCCTCCCTCTCCAATAGTCACTGCTAGATGACTGTACTATGGGGACTGGCTCAATGCACTATTATAAAAGCCAGCCCCCATAATACAGCTAATAAGCAGTGATCACAGGAGAAGGTGGTGGTAGAATGACTTGGAGGCTGGGTGCTGATTTTCACTTTTGCCACTAAGCCGCCTAATAGACTGAAATGTGCCAATTCGGTAGGGGTTTTCTTCAAAGTAGTCACCTCATTTACATCACAGAATCACTAAATATTAGCAGAGCAGAGGAGAAGATCAGGCAAGATAGCAGCCCCCACAATTGTGAACAGGAAAAAAAACAAAAAAAAAAAACCTGAAAATAAAACAATTAGAAAAAAAAAAAGTGATATTTCAAAAAATACAATAAATGGTGATGTTCTCATGTGTGTGCCAAAAGAGAGAAAACAAAACTAAGACAGCAGAAACCAGGTACATACCGGAGTTACGGCTGCACAGTGGAAGTATGCTGGCTCAGGCATTACAGCAGGAAGTTTTGTCCACTGAAAGGTTTGCAGGTTTAACTTCCAGAGGTCACCCAGTATAACCTCTCCATTGTAACCACCGCATATAAAAATCTCTGCAATATAAAAAACGAAATCACTATAAAACAGTATACGGACCAAGGTGATTTAACCTTAAAGTTGCGCAGAATTAGAAATCCATGACTGCTTTCTGCCAAAACCATTAGCTACCTCCCACAGTTCAACTTCCTTGTCCAGTTTCCAGGAGCGGAAGGTCCGGTCTTCTGTAGACAGGCTGCATAACCACTTCAGCCAATCACAGGCCTCAACAGTGACCTTCACAAATGGCACATTGCTGCAGCCAATCACAGGCCTTAGCAGTTGTCTCATTCAGGATAACGTTCGGTAGAGTCATTGCACACTGCTTACAGCAGTTTTATAGACTGGTGAGCAATTTTAGCTTTGCATTGCAGAAAGAACTTAAAAAGTTACAAGGTTTATCTTACCATGTTTTATTTGGACACAGCTATGGCATCTTCTGGCAGCTGGAAAACCTAGAATGGTGATATAGTTACATATTTATTACAATGACACATTAGCAGGATCATCAAAGACAGATTGAAATTTTTAACTGTTAAATATAGGGGCGAAAACTTAGGGCAATAGGGACCCTGTGCAGCACTCCAAAAAAAAACCTGTAAAATCTAGCTAGGGTGTATGTTCAGGGTAGGGCTTATTTTTGGAAAAACACGGTATTACTTGAATAGAAGCAGACTGTTTCTGCTTCCCATCCACTGTGGCAGCTGATCTGTGCAGAGTATGGTTGTCTGACCTCCACAGATCAATATGAACAATGCATTAGGTTCCGGAAAATCCCTTTAGGCACCCTCAGGTTAATGGCTGCTACATCTACATTTCAGTATTAATTACAAGACAAGACAGGATAGTTAGCAAAAGTGAAAGTGGAGATTACAGCAGGAATTGCTGGGCTTTTTAAGCTCACCAAGTTCATCAAAAATGATGAACACTATTGTTAAATTGTTAAACACCTTACCTAGATTTTCATGTGGCTTGGTTGGAATGTCCTCCCAAGTGTTGGTTTCAAAGTTATATGCATGTATCTTGAGAAGGGTTGGTTGAGGTTGCAAGTGAAAACAACAATGTTAAATCAGCAAACTGCTAGATTTACAGTAAAACAAAACACCCATTATGTTTCAAGTTTCTACTGTATATTTCTAAAAACATATTAGGGTTCTTTAGTTACAGAAAGGGAGAAAGACTTTGGCTCCACACAATGTTCCATCTGCCATGCTACCTGATTGTGGCACCATTAGTGACACCCATTTCAAATACCAGTTTAACAGCTGGAGACATCCAAGCATGGACAGTATGACAGTTATTTAAAGAGAGTCTATCACTGCCCCCAGCTACTTCAAACCACTCCCATAGGGCTGTAGATGCTGTTAGCAGAATAAAAAACATACCTTTCTTATGTTTCAGAGCCCCAGGGATGCAGAGAAAAAGCATTTTTATTCTTTATTCAAATGAGGATCTTGGAGCACAGGGGGAGTTTTCTTCTACTACTGAGCACTGCTGCATCATCACTAAACACGCCCATCCTGCATTCAGCTCAGTGTGAGTTGATCCTCCCACTGCCCAGTGTGACACACAGAATGCAGGATGGGCTTGTTTAGTGATGAAGCAGTAGTGCTCAGTAATAGAAGAAAACTGAATCAAGTGAATAAAAGTGATTTTTCTAATCATCCCTGGGGCTCTGAATCCTAAAAGGTATCATTTTTAGTCTGCTAACAACATCTACAGCACTATGGGAATGGTTTAAAGCAGCAGGGGACAGTGATAGATTCCCTTTTATTAAATAGCCCCCATTAAACAAACAAAAAGTTACCTTATCTAAAGAGTATGCCGTCCATGATGTGCCACCCCCTAATACATAGATCCGCTGATTATCATGTGCTATTTCATGCCTGTACCTTAAGTAAAACAAAGAAAAGGTGAGACATTAAAGAGAGTTTACTACATTTCAATGGGGACAGTAAAAAGTATTCCTTTGAATACTTCAAAGGTGTGTTAAATCAAGCAATAAATGATAAAAGTACACAGGATTTATATAAAACTTGCCCTGTGTGGTATTTTTCCATGTTCCTTAAACAATCTTAAAGAAACCCTGCAAAGAACACCGAGGTTAATTTCTTCCTGATCTGTTCCACTGTTGGCTGAGGAAATGCTTTAACTAGTCAAGGGAGGCAGGTTTAAGAATTTGAGTGTCCTACTGCAGACCATGAAGAGTTGGGGAGGCTCCTGCTGCAGCCAGTTGTCTTACAGTCAGTAACAAGACAGACAAATGGGAAAGTGGCTGATGTCATGGACACAGAAGATATATTACCTAGTTTTCATTTCTTTAAAAGGGGTTATCCAGCTTCCAAAAATTATAATCAGCGAACACATCCACAGCAGTGAAATACTCAGTGCCCCCTCGTGCAGCCTTTGCTTCACTTTATTTTACATGCTGCTCCTCGTATCACTGTTTGCATGCAGTAAATCTTTGGACAAACTAAATTTCCCATGATTCCTCTACCTGTTCTCACTCTGTGTACCCCTCCCTTCTCCCCTGCAATGAAATCTCAGGTAATAAATCACTCCCACAACCGAAGTCTAATGCTCCTCTGATGTTTTGCTTGCTGCCTGAAATGTTCAAAAGGAAAAAGGTAGTTAAGCTTGAAAACAGATCATAGCTGAGGTCACTGACCTGAAACTAAATCAGATAAGTAGGGTTGAATTTAAACAGGATATATATTACGAAGTGTTTTGTATGGATTCATCCTAAGATTTGATTTCGCCCAGATTTTTTAAAAACTGGCGCATACCGGCAAAGTTGACAATGCGCTGAATTCAGCACACTGTCAGCTTTCTAGTGGTATAGAATCAACTCAATCTGATGAAAAAGTAGGAATTCACCCTAAGACTCCACCCCTCTTGCCAGACAGATCAGTAGAAAATTACCCACAATTTTTGCTGTCAGATTTCTACAATTATGCCATTCTTTCTACATGCTTTGTGTTTTTTAAAAACAAAAAAAAAAAAAACAGCATGTGATTCTGGATGGCAAAATTTAGTTGTCACACCTTCTGAGCACATGAATGGGTGCAACTATAAAGGGTTAATTTAATTTTCACTCTTAATTTTGCACTTTGGCTGCACACAATGGTCCATGGTTACTAATATAGTGAAAATTTAGACAGGAAGCCAAAAAATTTGCCAGATTTATCACAGTGGCTCATGATGGATGACAAATCTGACATTATACCACCTTTGAGTTATCTTACTTTAATCCATAGATCATCAACTATGACTAGGTCAGTAAACCCAGTGGTTAAGGACAGAGAAATGGTAAACGCTGCACACCTGGTGTCTAGTGGGATACTTCACCCACTCCATGCTCTATTGTCCTATAGCAAGGAAGCCTCTCACTCAGACTGCTCCCTATGGTTATCCTCCTGATACAGACAGATTCTCAACCTTCTGTTACAGACTTTTTTCAGTGCTCCCTTATCCATCACAGACTGCTCTTAAAAAAAAAACAAAAAAAAAAAAACAAACACACACACAACCCCCTTTTATTTAAAAGTTGTGCTAGTGAAACCATAAATATAACAAGTACCAGCCTCTCAAAAGGGCCGCAGTTTCCAGTGCCAATCGTTTGTATACAGGTCCTCCAGCTGACATCACCATTGACCATCCTGTCTGTGGGAGGCCAATCACAGGACTCAGCGGTAACCTCTTCACAAATGGCACGTGAATTGCCACAAACTGCTTTCAATTCTATGGCACTGTCTGAGATAGAGTGCTTTGCTCAGCTAACCTTTAGTAAGAACTTACCTTTCCTCTGGTAGGTCACATGGTGGATTGTTTGGCTTAAGCTGCACCCATTCTCTGGTAGAGAGGTCTAGTCGATGTAGGTCTGTGCTGTAAATATACCCAGTCGTTCCTCCAAATACATATAGGAAGCCATTTATAATTGCCATTGCCTGAATTACATAAATCATGCAAAGAAATAAATCTTCACGTTCTCTAGTATTCAATATATACAATAGGCTGACAAACAGCATTTCACATATCCTTTAGTACACAAAGATAAGAATGTAAGAAAATATTGTAAATTAATATTGAGGTAGAGCTAAAAATAAAAGTTCCACTAAATGGCAAGTCAATAGGTATAGTCTATTTATGGCTGTGTTGCTATGGAAACCTGGTAAATGAAATGTGAACGTATATTGGCTGATGCACGTCATATGACTGAATATTTAAGGACCTGCAAACTGCTATTGACTCATACAGGTCATAAATAGCTTTGTTGCTATGGAAACCTGGTGTAAAGCTGTATGCATGTCAAGACTGAAGAACTTGCAATTTTCCATTGGTCCATAAGCGTCATGTGATCATGTGTATCTCAGTTTGTATATCAGTGAAAGACCTGCGATCAGTTGTTATGGAAAACCTGGAGTAAAGCTGTGTGTATGTGACCTTGTATAACAGTGTCATCTATAGCGCCCTGCCCGTTTAAAGCTGACCCACAGCAGTGAAGAAAAATGGCTGGGTTGTTATGGAAACATGGAGTGCAGAGGTTTGCTTGTGGCTGACAATGCCTTGTCAGATTGGAGACGGGCTTGGGTCTGCTGAGAGTTTTCATTAGCTCGAACTGCAGCCATTCATTTTGCTGTAGGGGGCAGGAGTAGTTTAAAAACGTTTCAATTTATAAGAATGCTGAAATCCAGTATGACAGTCCAGTCAGTGGCGTAAATACCGGGGTAGCAGCAGTAGCGGCTGCCACAGGGCCTGGGACATTAGGGGTCCCAGCAGGCCCCTGATTTTTTTTTTTTTTTTTAAATAGGCCGTTACCTGCTGGTGTAACACCAGCAGGTAACGGGCCCTATTTACTTACCGATCCCCGCTCCAGCTCACGGCCACCTGCGCTTCACCTTCGGCGGAGGCGACGGAGCAGGAGCGGGGATCAGTAAGTAAGGCCTGTGGGCCGTGAACCACACAAACACTGCTATCATTATACGCCAGGGTATACTGATTGGAGACCCCAAGGAGTTGAGGGAACATAAAAAACAGTTACTTACCTCTCCTGCGCTCCAGCAGGCTTCGGGCCTCCTTGGTGACGTCCCAGACATCGGTGGGCCAGTCCAACATCATTATGCGTCGCGATGCATGCCTGGCTCACGTGACATCTGGTCCAACATTGAAGAGGTAGCGGGAAGTGCACATTATACTATATGAAGGGGCCACTATGGGGCATAATACTGTGTGCAGGAGCCACTATGGGGCATAATAGTGTGTGTAGGAATGCAGTTTGTGCAGGGGGGGGGGGGGGGTAGCCGGGGGGGGTACCATGTCAAATGTTCGGCCTTGGGGCCCAGCCATTCCTAGTTACGCCACTGAGTCCAGTATAGGTACAGTCCATTTATGGCTGTGTTATGGAAATCTGGTAAATTAAATGTGAACTTATATTTGCTGATACACATGATATGACTGAATATTTAAGGGCCTGCGAACTACTATTGACTAATACAGGTCATAAATAGCTTGGTTGCTATGGAAACCTGTGTGCCTGAGGAGACTAAGCGCCTGCAAACTTCTATTGGCTGATAAGGGACATGTGACCGTGTGTATGGCAGTTGGAATATGAGTGAAAGACTTGCAGACTTGTATTAGCTAATGCTGGTCATTTTTTGGGAATACTGTATCTCAGGAACGGTACATCCTTTAGAGCTGAGACCCAGTCTAAAATATTTCCGGACACCTGAAGTACATGTGTGCCAAATTTGGTGAGGATCGGTCCAGTTGTTTGGTCGCGCATAAAGAACAGACAGACACACACTCATATATATAATATATATATATATATATATATATATATATATATATATATATATATATATATAAAGAGCTAATGACAGAGGAAGAAGTCCTGCACTTTTTCCTCTGCCAGTTTCAATTTAAAAAATGATGGCACCCATTATAGCCAATGGGGTCTGCCAGGCTCCATGCATTCTCGGTTTTAGCGGTAAACCTAAATGATGGGGCCCTTTTGAACTATGAAATGTAAAGGTCACTAAGGGACTAAGAAAGTTAGGTGTTTGGATTGAAGTGACTTGTGTACAGTACCATGGCTGTTTTATTAGTCCTAATCTAGGCCTGTGCGTCTGTGGAATATATTGAAGCATAAAATACACGGCTTTTAGCTTTTTCATCATTAGTTGAGGGTATGGAGGATTCTACATACTTGCTGACTCCATTAGTCACTTCATGTTTAATCAAGCTTTAAAAAAATTAATAAAGAGAAATATAACAAAAAGGAACATCATAACATGACAATTGTACAGAACGGCGGGCCAAGCTGCTGGGCCCAGGGGAAAGAGAAGTTAAAGCCGGGCAGCAACCAACGAGGATGGGATAAGGGTCCCAGTAGCACATGAAGTATCCCAGCAGGAGAGCAAGCAGTAGACATAGGCCCAAGAACAATCAGATGAGGCCACGCTGAGGCCAAGAGGGGAACTACAAGCAATACCACTAGAACGGTGGGGGGGCGACAAGGGAAAAGATGAGGGAGAAAGAACAGGAGGTGTGGGCATAGGATTACACACGGAGCAAAAAAAAAAAGAATTCAGGAGAAAATGTTGATAAAAAGTCTGCCGATTCCTGGAACTCTACCCACGGCTGCCAGAGTGCATCAAACTCCAAGGGGTAGTCAGAATTAGCCGCTACTAAAGTCTCCATCCGCCGTATGAGGAGGAATTCCTGGAGCCATTCCTGCAGAGAGGGGGAGGCAGGGCTGCCCCAGTGTCGAGGGATGACTGCTCTGGCCGCCGCGAGGAAGTGCCACAGGAGGTTGCCCTTCACCTTACAGAATCTATCGGGGATAAAAGGAGAAGAGAGCCAGATGAAGGGAGGATGCTAGGGCACGACCACAAACCTTGAGGTACAAGTCAAAAACAGACTTCCAAAAAGGTCAATTCCCCACGCAGTCCCACCAGATGTGAAGGAGAGAGCCCCTCTCTGTGCCACAGTGCCAACACTGATCAGACACACCATGGTATATCCTGTGGAGGAGGACCGGACAGCGACCACCTGGTCAGAATTTTGAAGTTCTTTTCCTACGCACTGCACAGCAAGGTTAGCTTATGAGTAAACGAGAAAGACCAGTCAGCAGGAGAAATCAAGGGTTGTAGGTCCTGCTCCCAAGTCGTGGCGTACAGGGGAGCCCCTGGAGTAGCTTCGCCTAAAAGAACGCCATAGAGTACGGATATGACCCACATGGGGGTGCCAGACGCAATAGGACCTTTTCCAATGCGGTGGGAGCTGAGGAGCAGTAGTGAGAACTTACGGATAAAACAAGAAAGCTGGTGGTATTCCAGCCAGGACAGAGAGAGGCCGAATTGGATGCTCTCAGCTGATTGAGAGACTGGAGGGAACCCAACCACAGAACGCCTCACAACCTTACATCGTCACAATTGGACCAACACAAAAGGCGATGGCAGGAGCAACCGGTGAAGGGAACGTCGGGTTGTAAAACAACGGTGTCAAAGAGCCAGGGACCCTCGTGACACTGGCCCCAAAACACTAAGTCCCACACAGAGGAAATGCGCAGACAAGAACGTGTGATGTGTCGAGAGCGATGATGGGCGGGGACCCAAGGCATGGAGGGGAACAGAGTACTTCCCTCTCAACATCCACCCACTATTTGTTCGAGCCCCGATAACGTCAGTCAGAGACGCAGCAGGACCACCAATTTCTAGTACAGGTATGGGTCGGGGAGACCCGCACCCCCAAGTCATATATAAGTTAATATAAACTAAAAAGGTCCAGGTCAGACCAGAAACACATTAAAATAGATGATAGTATATGCATATATAAGGTGATCTTGTTATAGCCAGGTCTTCTAGTGACTTGTGACAGGTCATCGTGCGAAAGCGAAGCCAACTGCGAGAAGAGTTCATTGGTCACTTTAAACTGCATTACATACAGATTTTATTCCTTGAAAGGACCACCCCTAGAAAAGGACCATTCTGCTGTGCAAATTTGAGTGATCGGCTCAAAGAGGTTTCCAAGTGTGTCTAGAGATATTTGGGTGTACACAAACCACAAAAACTAATACTGAAACATGGATATCTTACTGCAGCTAGAGAGGATCAGTACTACTCCTGTGGAATTCAGATGTGCTCCCCATTTTTTCCTTTGAGAACATATGAAAAGTTATTAAGATTCTATGCATATAGTTACCCAGGCTAATGATTTGACTAATGAATCTGAAAGATGAAAGTTATGCAAGTAATAGCTGTAAGACAACCATACACTAATTGAAACACACCTGGCCATAAATGCGGTTGGGTTTTTTTCCATCACAGTTTAGCTTTTCCCATCTCTTATACTTCACATTACAGACATGAACATCGTTACCGTTACTCTCGCCAAATGGGATGCCAGTGCCTCCAAACACCAGGAGATTGTAGCCATGCAAAACCACTAAAATAAAATTAAAAAAAACAAAACAAAAAGAAAAACACTGAGCATTAGCCAAGACCCAATGCTGGTTAGCATTTCACCTAAAGACCACACAGACTTAAAAAGGTGAATTCCTGACTGGGACATTTGTGGTATATCGACAAATACACTGCCGTCTCCGCTCACTGCAGGAAACCCTTCTCAAGATGGGAATATATCACCTAGATTTTATTTTACTAACTAAAAGTAGATAGTGATAGATATATATATATATATATATATATATATATAGATATATATATATATACACACACACACACACACACACACACACACACACACACATATACACACAGTACGTTTTTGTGATCAATTTTCTGATTTTTATTTTATCTGTTCTCTGTAAATGCTTATGGGGGCTGTCATCCTGCCTGAGATGCTACTCCCTTCTGTAAACAGAAGATTAGAAGTTTGTTATACAGCAATCATGTATGTATGAGGTTGATCAATATGGTGATGAAAGCAGACAGTTCATTATATTGCATTGTTAGACCCCAATAATCCAAAACCAGTTACCTTTGTAGTCCTAGAGAACCCATTTAACATAATATTTATTGTGGAGGAAAATCAAAATTCATGCCGCTGCTCCACACATTTCAGTAGGACCACTGACGATAGCCAAACGCTGTATTTAGGTCATCTCTGGCAGTCATTTTAAAATGAGTAAGAGGGACACGCATTTTCAGCCACTACTCCATTTAAACTGGTGTACAAAACACCCCCCATTCTCATGGGGTCTCAGCGGTTGGGACTCCTTTACATTTCTCTGAAATTTTTCTAAGGTGCATTGTACATAGGATAGGAGATGTGTCTGTTCAGTGGGGATCTAATGGCCTGAAAACCCCAAAATTACAAGAATAGGGGTACCATGTACCCTTGTCTGAACATAGGAGTGGTTGAGCACCTGTGCTGCTGCTTCATTCATTTTTATGGGATTGGTGATAAAAAGCACGAGTACTGCAATTTTCCAATTTCAGGCAGTTCCATAGAGTCAACATACCTGTGAAATTGCTGCTCCATTCAGATGAGAGTAAGTGAAGTCAATTTTTAGGATTTGTGGGAGTCCCAGAGGACTGATCCCTAGCGAACAGATTATCTCTACGGTGTCTATTGTCTTGGAGGTAAAATGAGCAATGCATCCAGTACTATTCCTTCCTTCAGACTTGACAAACTGGAGGCTCCAAAAAACATGCGAGCAAAACCTAATTCAGAAAAATATTGATGTCTGTTTTAACAAACTTTAGTATCCCTATTACTGATTCGGGGAATCTTACATGTTCTTACAAAAGATTACTAGTGTACCATGTACCTGTAATGTGGTTATTTGTTACCTAAACAAAGCAGTCTTTTATATAGTCACACTTTTAATACTCACGTGACATGGATGCAAGTTCCCTTGGCATGTAGCCATCTGTCCCCATTTGATGCCATGTTCCTGTAGCAAAGTGATATCGCCAGAGCTCTCTGAAGAGAGGGTAATCTTCATTTTCTGGGCCACCTGATTCATCATAGTCAGGGTTGTACCCACCAAACACATATAAATTTGTATTATCAGCCACACATCGGTGTCCACTTCTGGCAGGTGGCGACCTGCGACCTACAAAACATAGAAAGAAGGTGATCATAAACAAAGGGAAAGTAAGACAAAAGGAAGAGCTGAGACAGGTAAGGCCCAGTAGAAAAAGTTTAAGAACTGGTCAAAATTTGTACCATGACAGCATTCAGTAATTGAACAGCAATGCAAACACTTTATATGGTTTCAAGTGTCAACTTAAAACTACAGAAGTCTGTACCACAATGACACGCACTGTACTTCTAACCCTTTTCAACATCTAAAACACTGTGTGCTATATACTATATAGTACTATATACTGGGACCTACTATCAAATGATCAAAACACAAACTGATTTTCTCTTTAGGTAAATACATATATATCATTTTTGTTAAAAGATCTTTATATTAAGTGACACTTAATACATCATTATATATACTTGCCCAATGTATAAATGACAATGATGCCAGTTGAACCCCAGAAGTCCTACTAATACTTATAGGCAGTAATCCTAAAAAAGTTCTTTCCCTACAGCAGCAGTTTCACAGAATTGCTGAAATTTCATATAGTTTAGAGTATTGAACACGTCACCAATTTTCTAAGTATATTTCTCAAGGTTCTATTGGCATGAAATTTTCACCAGATGTCGGTAACAAAACTATCCGATCTACATAGGTGAAGAAATTAAAACCATAGATGTCCATAAATTAATTTATGTGTAATGAGAAATGACACAGGGAAAGTATTGAGCAAATGAGGAAAGAGTTGGAAAAAGTCAGGGAAAGTCCTGAGACCAACTGAAATCTATGGGGGCGTTCACACTACCGTTGGCGACAGTCAGTAATGTTCGTTGCTATTGTCCCTTACAAGATTTTAGCATCGGACACTAGCAGAACCGTCAGAAATCCGTTAAAATTTCCATTCATTTCAATGGGTTTTTTTATACTATGTGTCAGTTAGTGTCCGTTTACACCCAATCCGTCAGAAGTCTGTTTTTTTTCCACGGACAAAAAAAAAAAATTCTACATGCAGGACTTTTTTGTCCGTTTGGAAAAACGGATTCTTGACGGACAGCAAGTGTCCGTTTTTTTTTTTTTTTTGTTTTTTTAACATTGAAGCCTATGGGTAACAGACTTATAACGGACAGTAACTGATAGCCATCAGTTACTGTCCATTATTTTATGTTCGTTTCTCTGCACATGCTTAGAAAGCAGAAACAAAAAAACTACAGTGTTAAAAAACAAACACTAACTGATGCTAATGTGTCTTTTTTAACTGAACCATTAAATGGATCAGTTAAAAAGACGGATACATTAACATCAGTTAGTGTCCATTAATGTCTGTTATGATAGTGTTTCCTTTTTTTTTTTTTTTTTTTGTTAACGGACACCTTCATAACGGAATCCAACGGTAGTGTGAACCCTGCCTATCAGGAATTAGAAAGCAATCCTGCCACTTAGTGACAAATAATAACTGGTTCAACTGATGGCCTATAAAAAGGAGTCTTATTACCAAGGTGCCACACAAGAAACATCTCATGATGGGTAAAACCAGTGAGCAGTCTCAAGACCTTCACAACCTTATTGTTGCAAAACATACTTATGGTATTGGTTACAGTAGAATTTCTAAACTACTGAAGGTTCCAGTGAGCACAGTTGGGGCCATAACTGGGAAGAAGGAAAGAACATCATTTCACCATAAACCGGCCACAACCAGGTGCTCAACGCAAGATTTCAGAGAGGAGTGAAAAGAATTACCAGAAGAGTTGTCCAAGAGCCAAGGACCACCTGTGGAGAGCTGCAGAAAGACTTGGAATCAACAGGTACAATTGTTTCAGAGAAAATAATAAGTAACACACTCAACTTCCATGGCCAGCATGCACACTCACCACACAAGACTCCACTGCTGAGCAAAACAACAACATTTAGACAAGTCTGTGAAATACTGGGAGAGTATAGTCTGGTCAAAGGAGACCAAAATTGAACTCTTTGGATGCCATAACACAAGCATGCTCGGTGGCCAAAAGGCACTGCGTAGCACCCCAAAAACACAATACCAACAGTGAAGTTTGGAGAATGGAACATTGTGGTGTGGGGCTGTTTTTTAGCTTACAGCACGGGCAAACTTCATAGAATTGAAGGAAGGACGAATGGACAGACATTCTTGATAAAAAAAAATCTCCTGTCAACTACCTGGCTTGTGAACATGAAACTAGGGTGGACTTTTCAGCAAGACAATGATCCCAAACACACAGCCAAGGAATCTCTCAAATTGTTTTAGAGAAAAAAATAAATAAATAAATAAATAAATAAAGCTGCTAGAACGGCCCAGCCAATCACCTGACCTGAATCCAATAGGAAATCTATAGAAGGAACTAAAGCTCAGAGTTCATAGAAGGAGCCCACCGAACCTTCAGGATTTGAAGAGCGTTTGTGTTGCATGCATTGCTCAGTCACAACTGAGCAATGCATGCATCTAGTTCTCCATACAGGAGGCATCTTGAAGCAGTCATCACAATCAAAGGGTTTGTATGAAGAATTAAATTTCAGTAAGCGTGTTCAATACTTTTCCCTGTATCATTTCTAATTATTGCACATAATTTATGGACATTATGGTTTGATTTCTTTGCCTGTGTGGAATGGATGGGTTGTTACAGACATCTGGTAAGAACTTCATGTCAATAGAACCTTTAGAAATAGATTTACTTAGAAAATTGGTGGAGTGTTCAATACTTATTTCATCCACTGTGTCTCTCACATAGGAGGCACCAATTTGCACGGTTTGATTCAGTGGATCTTAACCTATGATGAGATATTGAGATTTCTGGCAATGAGCCTTTGCAGCAACAAGTGTGTTACCACTTCTTTGAATGAACGTCAATGCTCTTGTTACTCCAAAGATGGCATTTGCAGATTGACAAAAATGGCACTCTCGCAGCAATTGAATTGACAATTCACAAGGGGGAACACTGTTTGATTCAGGTAACCCATCTATCTGCATGGCTGGGTTTAAGGCTAAGGACCCGTTGTGGAAAAGCTGCTCTGCTGTTTTTTTTTTTTTAACCAAACTCAGGAGTGGCTGCAAAAGGAAAGGGAAATTATAAGAAGTAGATACACTTCTCCCTTCGCCACAAGTGGGGCCTTAGCCTAAAAAGGTTTTCTAACACTGGATATTGAGGACCTATCCTAAATATCATGCTATAGTAGCTCTACTCCCAATTAAATGAATAGAGCTGAACTGCAATAGCATTGAACAGCCACTACACAATGGATCTGTAAGGGTATGGAGTTGGCATCAGATGACTCTGTACACTAAGATGATCGCACATAAGAGATTAGCATGCACTCTGTCCAAGAGCACCAGAAACCTGAAAAAAGAAGAGATGTGTACACAGAGACTAGGACATAAAATTACCACATCACTTAAGCACCAGTCCCTCCTCAAAGTTCAAAGAGCATTCATTATTATGGTGAACAGAGTTATTTAGTGTAGCCATCTTATTAACAGGGACATCCAATATCTGAGATTATATTTTAAACCCAAGTAATTTTAATCTTATACTAAGAGTCTGCCTTGATACTGCGCTGCTACTCCCTGGTCATCTCTGATAAAGTGAAGGCAATCACATTACCATGTAGCATCCCAGTGGCATGTGACAACAGGCCAATGCATTGATGTAAGGTCACATGTTTGCATTATAAACAAAGACATGGTACTAAAATGGGCAGGGATACACTATAAAGCAAAAATAAGGGCATATATAACAATATGCAAATAATCTGAATTTATAAATTATGTAGAAATCTTGTAAAGAAATTCAATTTTCAGTTATTCCATAGTGTAGAGGTTTGGATACTCCTTATTTGTGAAAACAAATCCATAATGAGAATCCGAGCCTTGGGACAGACAGCAGTCTAGGTAAAAAGGTCTGCATTTTGTACCACAAAAGCGTGTCCCCTAGACAGCACCTGTAGACCTTATTCAAAGACCGAAGTAGTGATCCCATTTTTTATTCTAAATACTAACATGGGGCAGATTTATCAAGACCTGCATTTTCCATGCCAGTCCTGTTCATCCCTGGCCCTCAAGAATTTGCGCTTAACTTATGTTAAATTGCATGGGTTTCATGCGCCAAAGCAAAAATCTACACCTGCTCTTTAATGCCATAGATTTCTGGCATAATTTATGCCAGAAAACTGGCGTAAATGATAAACCTACATAGACTGATGGCCTCCATCCCCGTGTGGGGTGCAAAACTTACAAAGTCGCAATTTTTGTGCAAACAGTTCTGGTGCACAAATCATGATAAATCAGCACAATAATATTTAAAGAGCTTATCTAAGACTTACGGCCATAAATATCTTATCATGGGGGCCAGACAGGCAGACCCTAGGTGATTTTACACTATATCCTGTATATACACACACTTTTAATATAAAGTCAAAAGGGAGCTGAGCTGCAGTACTGGCCACTATACAAGGATAGGAGCCAACAAGTGGCCCGATAAAGCTGATCCTTGTGGGGCCCACTCCAAGGAAGCATTAAACTGGGTTTTTATCCAGCGGATAAGGCATGTCCAAAAAACTGTACTGCCTAGTGCTATTACCACAAACTGACTAATAATAGTTGCATGGTTAAACAGACTAAATTACTAGTTACCACAAAACCTCTGGGCCATTACAATTTAAAACCCATGAGATTTCCAGCAGATCTGCACGTAGGTACATGGCATTAAGCCCTAGTTACTTCCCCTGCAGTAAGGCTGGGCAATTAATCAAATTAAATGGATTAACTTGCCATTTCCAAGAAGCACAATGCAGATTTTCATCAGAATCGAGAAATCAACATTAGCCCATTACCAAAATCAGATATATTCCATTTAGGATTTCTCCTCTTGCCACAAGCTATTATCAAGTTTCTTCACTGTAGTCAGTAGTCAAGTAGTATGACAAGGAAGCCTGCTTCGGATATATCTGACTCCTCACTGAGACAGCTTTCTTAGGTTAGTTTCCTTAAAATTGAGAAATCACCCACAAACTTGAATATAATGTGTGTTTTTTTTTTTGTTTTTTTTTGTTTTTAAATATTATAAAGGCAAAAACCCATCCCTACCCTGGGAAAAATTATAAAAAAAAAGTCCACAGGAAAATGTTAAAGTTTCAGGAAGATAGGAAGTTGTTCTAACAGGATAGAAGGCACCAGTTCCATATTGTTGGCCATGCTTTTGGAATAAAGTGATGTAATGTACTGTTTGAGAAAGAGCAAAGTTTAATTTTAACCACTTGAAATACTCAGGGAATTTTTTTTGTTCTTCAAATTTTATTTTCAATTTGAAGAAACAAAATGTCTAACATGCAGTAACAGTATCTGTAAGGGTCCGTTCACACTGCTGAAATGGACCCTCTTCCATTTCTGTCCCTCCAGCATAACTTTTCACTCTCTGATTAGGCTCAGACAAAAGGGTTTGAGGCTGGGGCCCAACGTGGCATAAACGCCGCGGTTTGCCAGAAGCAGAAATAACGTGGAAAAAAAAAAAAATGCAGCATTTTACAGTCACAGCAAAGTGGTTGGAATTCCTAGCAAATCCCATCCCCACTTTGCGGAAAAATACGCACAACGGACACACTGCGATTTAAGGTGGAATGCAGAGCTGATTTTGAGGCTGATGTTTAGCCCTCAAAACCGCATGTACGAAAAAAACACCAGAAAAAGTGTCCAGTCCTGAACCAGGGAAAACTGCACGGTACGGAAGTTGTTAAAATTCTATATACCATAACTATAAGGTCAAACAGTGACTAATAGGTAAAGGTTCCCTTATGTTTTAAACTATTGACACGGTCTGAACATATGAAAATACTACCTTGTTTTCCTAGAAATAAAGACACAGAATAACATCCAAGCTAGTTTATTCATTCTTTTAAAAAAAAACAAAAAAACAAAAACAAAAAGGGACACTTAAAACTATGCTACTATGGTACTATCACTCTAACCTAAAAGTAGGGCCGTTTTTTACTGAACACTTTTTAGAAGATGCAATAGAGATCCTATTTTAAGAATTTTGTCCATCATCATTTAGGGCCATTATGACTACGGCCCCACGTGGTGGGCCGTGGTGGGGAGGGGGGGGGAGGGAAGATGCATCGCAGTTTTTCACAGAAAGTCAGCAGCTTCCATTATACCTATAAGGAAACCACTGACATTTCTGTAGGTATGACATGCTGCGATTTTCAAAACTGCAACATTTTTGGAAATCGCAGCGTGTCTGCTGCACGTATTTTTTTGCAAAGTGTGGATGGGATTCGCAGTGACTAAAACATTGCGTTCCCCCCCCCCCCCCCAGAGTTTACGCCATGTGGGACCCCGGCCTTAAGGCTAGGTTCACATCTATATTTGTATTTCATTTTTTTCTATTCACCAGAGGAACAGAAAAAAAATAAATAAATAATGGACACCAATGACACCTAACAGATTTAATGCACTATATGGAGGTTCATTACGTTTGTTATGGTGACTTGTCACTTTAGTGGAAAAAACATATATGCATGCAATTTTTGACAGACTCTATGGCGAAGCTTCCACCACAGAAGCGAACAGAACCTAAGATTTAATCTAGTGCAAATGAACACTGTGGAGTTGTCCACAGCAATGAGGTCACTTCTGTTTTTAAATGATAGGTGGAGTGTGATTGTTATGGGTGGACACTGGACTTGTTTTTTAGGACTAGTTAGTTAATGAAGGATTCCAAATGCCTTTTCAATCCAAGTGTTTAACACAAACTGTATATTTACACACTACAATCATCAGATTGCTAAAAAGCCAGAAAGAAAAAACAGAAAAAACAAAGTTGCTTGAAGGACAGAACAATAAATAAACCAGACAAACAAACAACTATGCATGGCTGGTAAGCATCACCCACCTTCTCTTAAAAACCTGCTAGGAATCCTGATGCTGGGACAGGAGTGGGTGAAGAGTCGCCTAACGGGAAACCAGCGTACCTTCTTCTTAGAGCCTGTTACCACAATTACCAGCAATGAGTCAGACATACACAACACAAGGAATCAACAGACAGCAACATGAGCAGCAGCATTAAACAGCTGGCAACACTGATAATATACATCCTCTGACAGCACTATAGCATCATCCCACTACAGCAGGGCAAAACCTACAAAAACTGCACTGAATAAACTGGGCCCAAATGTAGCAATGGTATTTGTACTATTAAATATTGTTCATGACTACCTTGTTTTGGCCTTTCCAACAGGATAGTCCAATAATACTCATGTGACCCACTGTCATAAAATCTGAATGTGATGGATATAACCTGATAAGACTGCCTTAAAATAGCTATACAACCTATATCTACCTCATGTGTCCACCGAGGTCTTCCCACAAGAGACTTTTCTGCTATAGTCACCAAATAGGCGAGAAGTCATATCTGTGAGGATCTGACCACGGATCCAAAAAAAAATTAGGATAGTGTGCAGCTCAAGAGCTGGCTGATGCAGAGTCTCTGGTTAAAGGGGTTATCCAGTTTCAGCAAATAAATGCTATTGTTTGTCCAATGAATGATACTTCTCTATATCAATCCCTCATGGTTTTCTAGTCACCATCTCTGCTAGTTTTCATTCATTGTTTACTTACAGTAGATAAAAATCAAACCATGGTCAAGTGATGGACACAGAAGTGCACGACTCCTTACAAGACAGAGCTTTCATTACCATGTTGTGACTTAACGAGCTGTGCACCTGGGTTTCCATCACACGACCGTGGGCCTTATAGCCCCCGCCGTGGGCCTTATAGCCACCCGACCGTGGGCCTTATAGCCACCCGACCGTGGGCCTTATAGCCACACGACCGTGGGCCTTATAGCCACACGACCGTGGGCCTTATAGCCACACGACCGTGGACCTTATAGCCACACGACCGTGGACCGATTTTTATCCACTGGAAGTAAACAATGAAAGACAGCAAGCAGAGATCTAGAAAACTGAGTAATTGATACAGAAAAGTATAATAGAAGATTGTAGAACTTTTCATTATGCCAGTCAAAGAAAGAATAGGTCCCTAACCAAAACAAAAATATGTAAGACATAACTTAATAAGGTAGAGGATAAAATCGTACACCAGGTGTAAAAAAAATCTGGCACTGCATGAACTACAGTAACAGCACAGGTGTAGTAATGGTGAGTGAGAATGCCACATCCACCTCTCATCTATCATGTGACCCTATGTGCTGCTATCTAAGAAATGGATGGCTCAAACCCCTACAAATTAAGGCAATAAAGTCAATAAGCTGGCAGCAAAGCAACAAGCTGTGGGTATACTAATCCAACAGCCCTGTATTTCAACTGAGGGTTCCCCTCGCTAGCCAAAAAGATCAATACCACAGGAGGGTATGGTATATTGCAACCATACATCCCCCCTCTAAGTCTTTACCATGTCCAGCAACATTTTCCTCTTGCTATAGCTCCTGTCTAACTTCTGCTCTCCCTCCCCTTCCCAAAGGTTACAATGTAATCAAATCTGTGAGTGAGCTATACAATCTTCACATTGAAGACAGATCTTTCTGAACTAACGCTAGGTTCACACCTGCGTTTGGGTTTCCATTAGGGGAGTCCGCCTGGGGGCCCCCCCGAACGAAAACCTAAACCGCTTATAAAAAGCGGTTACCTGTGGACCCCATAGAATATAATGGGGTCCGCCGGGTTTCTGCCCGAAAAGGGGCGAAAAACACAGAGAAAAGCGGTGTATGCAGCGCTGTTCTCCGCACTTTTTTTTTTTTTTTTTTTTTAAACGAGTTTGGGGACGGAATCCCCGAACGTGTACCAGGCGCAGGTGTGAACCCAGCCTGAGCAGTTTGCCAGGCACGAGAGGAGCTCATAATAGATATGAGCATTTTACTCTCGATCGATAAATTACAATGTTTCTTATATTTACCTGATCTATTCACCTGCAAAAAAAAAAAAAAAAAAAAAAAAAAAACACACAACGTTGAAACTGCTATTAGGGTGGGTTCACACCTGCGTTTGAGTCCGTCCGCTGCCAATCCGAGTAAAAATCTCAGGGAACGGGATCGGCATCGGATACTGACAGGTTAGCGACGCATTGGTTAAAAACCCATTCATTTGAATGGGTTTTTAAAGCAATGCGCAGGTGTCCAATTGCACCCTCTGCGCTACGAATCCTTTTTTTTTCTTCGTCAGAAACAAAGTCGGACATGCAGGACTTCGAAGCCGTTTTTTTCGTCGGACACGAAGTCCTGCATGTCCGACTTTGTTTCCGACGAAAAAAAAAAGGATTCGTAGCGCAGAGGGTGTAAGCGCACACCCGCGCATTGCTTTAAAAACCCATTCAAATGAATAGGTTTTTAACCAATGCGTCGCTAACCTGTCGGTATCCGATGCCGATCCCCGAATTTTTCACCCTGATTGGCAGCGGACGGACTCAAACGCAGGTGTGAACCCACCCTTACTCTTTAAGGTGTTGTATAACATAACAACCATTTGTAGTGTTTATTTAGTGCCAATTTTCACATACAATTTTTCTAGTCAGAGGAATCTACAGGAAAACAAAAACCAAATGCTATACTGAGGGCATGCTGGATTAAAAACAAAAAAAAAATATATATATATATATATATATATATATATATATATATATATATATATATATATATATATATATATATATAAATGATGGTCTCCAAGATTCTTCTGGTATAACAAGTCAACTTGCAGTATATACTGACAGCCATAGGAATAAAACAAGCTGTACTGATGTACTAACACAAGTTAGAAAAGCAAACACTCCAAAGATGTCAGAACTGGAATATCTCCAAAAATTCCTTTGACTATAACCATCCTTGTGCATCCTAAACATTTCACCTTTAACCACTTGCAAGGAAAGGAGGCAGGGTTACACAGAAAAGACAAGGCTATAGCAAGTTGCTAATAGATTTTTTATTTTTTAGCAAAAACAGATTTTTAGTACAAATCTACACCTTTTCTTAGCAGGTATAACCCTCATCTTAGGTTTTCAGGACAGCCAAAGATGCACCAAATAGATTAGCCCTTCTCCAACGTTTATGCTGAGGGCTGCATAGTACTCAGATGGAGGACAGGCCAACACCCCACTGCATTAAAGGAGCGCATCTAATGTGTTAGTGACCATCTTTTTCCCAATAGGAACCAGAAGAGATGCATACAATGTGTTTGGGCAGTATACAATTTGTATCGAAAAGGCCTTACAAAATTACACACTCTCTGTCTTACACTATATGGACAAAATTATTTATACACCTACAGTGGGGAAAAAAGTAGTCAGCCACCAATTGTGCAAGTTCTCCCACTTAAAAAGAGGAGGCCGGCCTGTAATTGTCATCATAGGTAGACCTCAACTATGAGAGACAAAATGAGAAAACAAATCCAGAAAATCACATTGTCTGATTTTTAAAGAATTTATTTGCAAATTATGGCGAAAATAAGTATTTGGTCAATAACAAAAGTTCATCTCAATACTTTGTTATATATCCTTTGTTGGCAATGACAGAGGTCAAACGTTTTATGTAAATCTTCACAAGGATGGCACACAGTGTTGCTGGTATGTTGGCCCATTCCTCCATGCAGATCTCCTCTAGACCAGTGATGTTTTGGGGCTGTCGCTGGGCAACACAGACTTTCAACTCCCTCCAAAGTTTTTCTATGGGGTTGAGATCTGGAGACTGGCTAGGCCACTCCAGGACCTTGAAATGCTTCTTACGAAGCCACTCCTTCGTTGCCCTGGCGGTGTGCTTGGGATCATTGTCATGCTGAAAGGCCCAGCCACGTTTCATCTTCAATGCCCTTGCTGATGGAAGGAGGTTTGCACTCAAAATCTCACGATACATGGCCCCATTCATTCTTTCATGTACACGGATCAGTCGTCCTGGTCCCTTTGCAGAGAAACAGCCCCAAAGCATGATGTTGCCATCCCCATGCTTCACAGTAGGTATGGTGTTCTTTGGATGCAACTCAGCATTCACTCTCCTCCAAACACGACGAGTTGTGTTTCTACCAAACAATTCTACTTTGGTTTCATCTGACCATATGACAGTCTCCCAATACTCTTCTGGAACATCCAAATGCTCTCTAGCAAACTTCAGATGGGCCCGGATATGTACTGGCTTAAGCAGGGGGACACGTCTGGCACTGCAGGATCTGAGTCCCTGGCGGTGTAGTGTGTTACTGACTCTAGCTTTTGTTACGTTAGTCCCAGCTTTGTGCAGGTCATTCACTAGGTCCCCCCCATGTGGTTCTGGGATTTTTGCTCACCGTTCTTGTGATCATTTTGACCCCAAGGGGTGAGATCTTGCATGGAGCCCCAGATCGAGCGAGATTATCAGTGGTCTTGTATGTCTTTTATTTTCTAATTATTGCTCCCACAGTTGATTTCTTCACACAAAGCTGCTTGCCTATTGCAGATTCAGTCTTCCAAGCCTGGTTCAGGTCTACAATTTTGTTTCTGGTATCCTTCCACAGCTCTTTGGTCTTAACCATAGTGGAGTTTGGAGTGTGACTGTTTGAGGTTGTGGACAGGTGTCTTTTATACTGATAACAATATCAAAACAGGTGCCATTACTACAGATAATGAATGGAGGACAGAGGAGCCTCTTAAAGAAGAAGTTACAGGTCTGTGAGAGACAGAAATCTTGCTTGTTTGTAGGTGACCAAATACTTATTTTCCACCATAATTTGCAAATAAATTCTTTAAAAATCAGACAATGTGATTTTCTGGATTTGTTTTCTCATTTTGTCTCTGATAGTTTAGGTCTACCTATGATTTCAATTACAGGTCTCTCTCATCTTTTTAAGTGGGAGAACTTGCACAATTATTGGCTGACAATACTTTTTTTTCCCCACTGTATACATTACAATCTCCTATAAATGTATGACATCCCAGTCTAAATATATAGCTGCAACCATTTTTTTATTTTTGTTTTTGACTCCCGGCCCTCCAAAAGTCATAACTTTTATTTTCTGTTCACAGAGTCGTATGAGCAGTTGATTTTTGCGGGACAAATGGTACCATTTAACCTTTTCGGGAAACAGCCTAAAAGTGCCTTCGTGACCAGGCCTCATTTTTCAAATCTGACATGTGTCACTTTATATAGCAATAACTTTGAGACAATTTAACTTACATAAGTGATTTTGAGTGTTTTTTCGTGACACATTGTACTTCATGT
Source organism: Leptodactylus fallax (assembly GCA_947044405.1). Taxonomy (NCBI): domain Eukaryota; kingdom Metazoa; phylum Chordata; class Amphibia; order Anura; family Leptodactylidae; genus Leptodactylus; species Leptodactylus fallax. Next base: position 1,966,974 of record CAMRHE010000134.1, on the reverse strand, counting down.
TAGTGGTAAATATTGATCAATATTTTTATATTTACTTATAAAAAAATAGGAAATTTGATGGAAATTTGGAGAAAATCGCAATTTTCAAAATGTGAAATGCTCTGCTTTTCAAACACATAGTCATATCACACAAATACATTAATAAATATTATTATCTACCATATCTCTGCTTTATATCGGCATCATCTTTTAATCGTCCTTTCATTTATTTTGGATGTTAGAAGGCTTACAAGTGTAACAGCGATTTTCCAGATTTACAAGAAAATTTCCCAAACTAATTTTTTAGGGACCACTTCTGTTCTGAAGGGAATTATGAAGGCCTATATATTAGAAACCCCCCATAAATCACCCCATTTTCAAAACTGCACCCATCAAATAATTCAAAACAGTATTTGGAAAGTTTGTTAACCCATTAAGGATTTCACAGAAATTAAAACAATATGGAGGTGAAATTTAGACATTTTTTTTTTTTCAGTAACACATTCATTTAGCCCTAAAATTAACACCTTCACAAAGGGTTAAAGGAAAAATGCATCTCACAGTTTGTTATGCAATTTCTCCTGAGCACAGAAATACCCCACATGTGGGTGTAAACTGATGTTTGGGCGAATGGCAGTGCACAGAAGAGAAAGAGCGACAATGGGCATTTGAAAAGCAGATTTTGCCGGAATAGTTTTCGGTGCCAATGTCCCATTTGCAGAGCCCCTAAAGCACCAGTACAAAGGAAACCCCCAAAAAGTTACCCCATTTTGGAAATTACACCCTTCACAGAATTTATCATGGGGTATAGTGAGCATTTTGAACCAACGGCCTTTTCACAGATTTTATTAACATTGGAATGTGTAAATGAAAAATTACTAGAATGTCACTTTTTCCCCAAATTTTTCATTTTCACAAGGGGTTACAGGAGAAAACGCACCCCACAGTTTGTTAAACAATTGTTCATGAACGTGGCAATACCCCATATGTGGTCATAATCTGCTGTATTGGTACATGGCGGGGCTTGGAATGGAAAGAGCGCTATTTGGCTTTTGGAGGGCAGATTTTGCTGGAATAGTTTTCAGGTGCCATGTCGCATTTGCAGAGCCCCTAAAGTACCAGTACAATGGAAACCTTCAAAAGTAACCCCGTTTTGGAAACTATACCCCTCGCAGAACATATAAAGGGATATAATGAGCAGTTTGACCCTACAGCTGTTTCACAGATTTTATTAACATTGGAAGGTGAAAATGAAAAATTACTTTTTTTCTAATAAACTGTCAATTTAGTCCAAACATTTTATTTTTACAAGAGGCTAAAGGAGAAAAAGCTCCCCAAGGTTTGTTACACAATTTCTCCTGGACACGGCAATACCCCATATGTGGTCATAATCTGCTGTATGGGTACATGGTGGGGCTCGGAATGGAAAGAGTGCTATTTGGTTTTTGGAGAGAAGATTTTGCTGGATTAGATTTCGGGTGCCATGTCGCATTAGCAGAGCCCCTAAAGTACCAATACAATGGAAACCTTCAAAAGTGACCCCATTTTGGAAACTACACCCCTCACAGAACATATCAAGGGATATAATGAACAGTTTGACTCTACAGCTTTTTCACAGATTTTATTAACATCGGGACGTGAAAATGAAAAATTAGTTTTTTTTCAATAAACTGTCAATTTAGTCCAAATTTTTTTATTTTTACAAGAGGGTAAAGGAGAAAAAGCTCCCCAAGGTTTGTTACACAATTTCTCCTGAACATGGGAATACCCCATATGTGGTTATAATGTGCTGTATGGGTACATGGTGGTGCTCGGAATTGAAAGAGCGTCATTTGGTTTTGGAGGGCAGATTTTGCTGAAATAGTTTTCAGATGCCATGTCGCATTTCCAGAGCCCCTAAAGTACCAATACAATGGAAACCCCCAAAAAGTGACTCCATTTTAGAAACTACAACCATCAAGGAATTTATCAAGGGGTATTATAATTTTGACCCTAAGAGTGCTTCCTGAAAATTAATGTACAAAGTGAAAATTTTTATTTTTAAAGAAATATGCCATTTTTCAGTGCCCAATACGTTGCACCCACTTTGTGTTATCAGAGACATACACTCCTAAAACTATTAACTGGGCTATCCCAAGTAGAAAGAAGTTGTATATGTAGGTGTAAACTGCTGCTTGGTTACACAGCAGGGCTCAGAAGGGATGGAGGAGTGCGCTTTTTAGCTTTTGGTGTACAGATTTGGAGGGATTTTCTAGATGCCATGTTTTTGCAGAGCCCTGGTGGTGCCAGTTAATTGGAATTCCCCAAGAAGTGACCCCATTTTGTGGGGGCAATTTTAGAGTCTCTATAAATGTGACATGGCGTCCAAAAATCAACAAACTAAATCAGCGGTCCAAAAGCACATAGCGCTCCTTCTTATCCGCACCCTTTTGTGTGCCCAAGCGGCAGTTTATGCCCACATGTATGACACTGGTGTACCCAGGATAACATACTTAATGTCATATGTGGGTATAAGTTGATGTTTGGGCACAGAAGGGAAGGAGCGCTATTTTGGTTTTTGGAGCACAGTTTGGTTTTTCGATGTCATGCCACTTTTGCAGAGCCCCTGAATTGGCAGTAAAGTAGAACCCGCTGAAATGTGACCCCACTTTGGAAACTGCACCCCTGAAGGGATTTATCAAGTGGTGTAGCGAGCATTTTTAAACTTTGAGTGTTGCATTAATTTAATTTCCAGAAATGAATGTGCAGCTGATAATGAAAAGTGAAAATTGCAATTTTTCCATAGATACGCCATTTCAGTGCTGATATGTTGTACCCGTGTCACCAGAGACACAACCTCCAAAAACTGTTAAGCGGGTATCCCGGGCACAACAGCTTTTGGAGAGTTCGTCTCTGATACAAGTCGGGCAAAACATATTACGCACTGAAATGACGTATTCCTGGAAAAAGTGTCATTTTCATCTTCCACCATCAGCTGCGTATTCATTTCTGGAAAATTAATTAAGGCAACACTTGGGAGTTAAAATTTCTCACTGTACCCCTGGATAAATTCCTTCAGGGGTGTAGTTTCCAAAATGGGGTGACATATCAGGGGATTCCACTTTACTGGCATTTCAGGAGCTCTGAAAAAGTGTCATGGTGTCCAAAAACCAAACCGACTAAGTCTGTGCTCAGCTGTGCCCAAACAGCCATTTATACCCACATATGACATTATGTACGTTATCCTGGGTACACCAGTGTCATACATGTGGGTATAATCTGCAGTTTGGGCACAGCAGGGCAGAGAAGGGAGGAGCGCTGTGTGGCTTTTGGAGCGCACATTTAGATGTTTGGTATCTGGACACCATGTCATGTTTGCAGAGCCTCTAAGGTACCAGTAAAGTGGAATCCCCTAGGGCTGTGATGGCGAACCTATGGCACACGTGCCAGAGAGGGCACGCAGAGCCCTCTCAGCTGGTACGCACGCCATCGCCATGATCGCTCACTAACGGGGAATCCGGTACAGGATTCCCTATTAGTGAGCGATCGCGTCTTTCAGCTGAGCTGTCAGTGTAGGCCGCGGTCCGGACCGCGACCTACACTGACTGCTGAGCGTAACCTCTGTCCCGACGCAGGCGTGATGACGTCATTCATCAGCGCACGCGAGAGGGAGGAGGATGAAGATGTTCTTCGTGGCACTGCAGCTCTTCATGGGACTAGGTAAGTAATATAAACTACTGTGTAGGGGCCTACTGTGAAGCATATGCTACTGTGTGGGGCCCCACTGTAAAGCATATGCTACTGTGTGGGGGCCCCACTGTGAAGCATATACTACTGTGTGGGGGCCCCACTGTGAAGCATATACTACTGTGTGGGGCCCCACTGTGAAGCATATACTACTGTGTGGGGCCCCACTGTGAAGCATATACTACTGTGTGGGGGCCCCACTGTGAAGTATATACTACTGTGTGGGGGCCCCACTGTGAAGCATATACTACTGTGTGGGGCCCCACTGTGAAGCATATACTACTGTGTGGGGGCCCACTGTGAAGCATATACTACTGTGTGGGGCCCCACTGTGAAGCATATACTACTGTGTGGGGCCCCACTGTGAAGCATATAATACTGTCTGGGGGCCATTCTGGAGCATATAGTACTATCTGGGGGCCATTCTGGAGCATATAGTACTATCTGGGGGCCACTTCAGATCGAATTGTACTATGTGGGGGCCCTTCACTATTTATATCGCACAGTATCTGTTTTATAGCAGACATGTGATATTATTACAGGCTGTAATAACATTGCACGGTCACTATAAAACAGATCCTGGTTAATTTAAGGTTAAATTGCCGTGTTGGCACTTTGCAATAAATTAGTGGGTTTTGGGTTGCAGTTTGGGCACTCGGTCTCTAAAAGGTTCGCCATCACTGCCCTAGGGAATGACCCCATTTTAAAAACTGCACCCCTCAAAGAATTTATCAAGGGGTGGAATGAGCATTAGTATCCCAGACGTGACTGCACAGCAGATGAAGATTGAATATGTAAACTGTGCAGAGTACATGGGGAACACAAAATTTGCTACTACTATATCGCCAGTAGCTTGTATGATTGGGGGGGGGGGGGTGTCACTCTGGGGGTCAGTTCTGGTTTATTTTCCCTCGTAAGGTCTAAATCTGGTTTGTCCCCTAATATACGCTTGCACAGCTTATACATTTCCTTCCTGCCGCAACCAGTTGTGTTCTAATGATTTGGCGATTTTTGGGGTTTTTGTCTTCACATTGAACAAGATATATATATATATATATATATATATATATATATATATATATATATATATATATATATATAGATAGATAGATATATATATAGATAGATAGATAGATAGATAGATATCTATATCTATATATATATATATATATATATATATATATATATATACACACACACACACACACACACACACACACACAGTATGTTGTGCCCGGCTTGTATCAGAGATGATACAAACTGTTGTGCCCGGGATACCTGCTTAACAGTTTTTGGAGTGTGTGTCTGCTGACACAAGCTAGGCACAACATTTTGGGCACTGAAATGTCGTATCTATGGAAAAATTTCATTTTTAACTTTTCATCATCAGCTGCGCATTCATTTCTGGAAATTAAAAGAATGCAACACTTAAGGGTTAACAATGCTCACTACTCCACTTGATAAATCCCTTGAAGGGATTATTTCCCAAAATGGGGTGACGTGTCTGTGGATTCCACTTTACTGGCAATTCATGGGCTCTGCAAAAGTGACATGGTGTCCAAAAAGCAAACTGTGCTCCAAAAACCAAAATAGCGCTCCTTCCCTTCTGTGCCCAAACAGTAGTTTATACCCACATATGGCGTTGTTAAGCATGTTGTCCTGGGTACACCAGTGTCATACATGTGGGCATAAACTGCCATTTGGGCACACAGCAGGGTGCAGATGTGAAGGAGCGCTATGTGTTTTTGGAGCGCAAATTTAGATTGTTGTTTTGTGGACACCATGTAACATTTGCAGAGACCCTAAAATTGTCCCTACAAAATGAGGGTCATTTCTTGGGGAATTCCAATTTACTGGCACCTCCAGGGCTCTGCAAAAATAACATGGCAACCAGAAAGTCTCTCTAAATCTGTACTCCAAAAGCTAAAAAAAAAACCACAGTGCTCCTTCCCTTCTGAGCCCTGCTGTGTGCCCAAGCAGCAGTTTATACCCACATATATAATTTTTTTTGTCCCCGGGATAGCCCACTTAATAGTTTTAGGAGTTCATGTCTCTGATGCCACAAAGTGGCCGCAACGTATTAGGAACTGAAATTGGATATTTCTTCAAAACCTCAATTTTCAATTTGTACATTAATTTTTGAGAAGCATTTTTAGGCTCAAAATGATAATACCCCTTGATACATTCCTTGAATGGTGTAGTTTCTAAAATGGGGTCACTTTTGAGAGGTTTCCATTGTATTGGTACTTTAGAGGCTCTGCAAATGCGACATGGCATCCAAAAACTATTCCAGCAAAATCTGCCCTCCAAAAGCCAAATAGCGCTCTTTCCATTCTGAGCCCCACCATGTACCCATACAGCAAATTATATTCACATATGGGGCATTTCTGTGTTCAGAAGAACTTGTGTAACAAACTGTGAGGTGTTTTTTCTTCTTTAACCATTTGCAAAAATTAAAAATATGCCGCTAAACAGACGGTTTATTGGAAAAAAGTAATTTTTCATTTTTACGTCTCAAAGTCAATAAAATCTGTGAAACAGCTGTGAGATCAAAATGCTCACTATACCCCTAGATAAATTCTATGAGGGGTGCAGTTTCCAAAATGGGGTCACTTTTTGGGGGTTTGCATTGTATTGGTACTTTAGGGGCTCTACAAATGCAACATGGTGTCTGGAAACTATTCCAGCAAAATCTGCCCTCCAAAAGCTAAATAGCGCTCTTTCCATTTTGAGCCCTGCCATGTACCCATGCAGCAGATTACAACCACATATGGGGCATTTCTGTGTTCAGGAGAAATTGTGTAAAGAACGTTGGGGACCTTTTTCTCCTTTGATTTCTTGTGAAAATGAAAAATTTGGGGCTAAATTGACGGTTTTTTTGGAAAAAAAAAAAAAGTAATTTTTCATTTTAATGTCCCAATGTTAATAAAATCTGTGAAACAGCTGTAGCGTGAAAATGCTCACTATACCCCTAGATAAATTCTATGAGGGGTGTAGTTTCCAAAATGGGGTTTCCACTGTATTGGTACTTTAGGGGCTCTGCAAATGCGACATGGTACCTGAAAACTATTCCAGCCACATCTTCCCTCTAAAAGCGAAATAGCATTCTTTCCATTCTGAGCCCTACCATGTACCCATACAGCAGATTACGACCACATATGCGGTATTGCCGTGTCCAGGAGCAATTGTTTTGCAAACTGTGGGGTGCTTTTTCTCCTTTAACCCCTTGTGAAAACGAAAACTTTGGGGATAAAGAAACGTTTTAGTAATTTTTCATTTATACATCCCAGTGTTAGCAAAATCTGTGAAACGGCTGTAAGGTCAAAATGCTCACTATACCCCTTGATGAATTCTGTGAGGGGTGTAGTTTCCAAAATGGGGTAACTTTTTGGGGGTTTAATTTGTATTGGTACTCTAGGGGCTCTGCAAATGAGAGATGGCACCTGAAAACTATTCCAGCAAAATCTGCTTTTCAGATGCCTAGTGTCAGTTTACACCCACATGTTGGGTATTTCCGTGCTCAAGAGAAATTGCATAAACTGTGAGATGCATTTTCTCCTTTAACCCTTTGTGAATGTGTTAATTTTAGGGCTAAATGAAGGAATTAGTGGAAAAAAATTAAATGTCTAAATTTCACCTCCATATTGTTTTAACCCCTTAATGACCCGGCCATTTTTTGCTTTTGCATTTTCGTTTTTCCCTCCCCACATTCCAAGAGCCATAACTTTTTAATTTTTCAGTTCACAGAGTCACATGATGGCTTATGGTTTGCGAAACAAATTGTACTTTGTAATATCACTATTCAATATGCTGTGCAATGTACTGGGAAGCTGGAAAAAAATTGAGATGAGGTGCAATTGGAGAAAAACTGCATTTGCGCCAAATTCATATGGGTTTAATTTTTATACCATTCACTGTGTGGTAAAAATGACATGTTACCTGTATTTTGCGGGTCAGTACGAACACGGCGATACCAAATTTATATAGTATTTGTAATGTTTTGATACCTTTTTAAAAATTGAAAACCTTGCTAAATAGAAAAAAAATTTTGCGTCGCCATATTGTGTCATCTGTAACTTTTTCATTTATTTACATGTATGGAGCTGGGTAAGGCGTCTTTTTATGCGGGACAACATGACGTTTTTATTGATACCACTTGGGGAAAGATCTGATGGTTTGATCACTTTTTATAGGAGACAAAGTGTTGAAAAAAACGCTATTTGGCCATTTTGATTTTTTTTCCCCCGCTATGCCGTTCACCGTATGGGATAAATATTTTAATATTTTAATAGTTCGGGCATTTTGGAGCGCGGGGATACCTAAAGTGTTTATGCTTACTTTTGTTTATTTACTTTTATATCTGATCTAGGGAAAAGGGGGGTGATTTGAACTTGTGTTTTTTTTAATTTTTTCATACTTTTAAAAACTTTCTTTTTTTATACTTTTACTTGTATGATCAGACTCCCTAGGGACCTTGAAACCTAGGGAGACTGATCGATCATACTATTCACTGCGATACTACTGTATCGCAGTGAATAGCAAAATGCCTTCACTGCTATTAGACGATGCCTCTGGCATCGCGTAATAGCTGTAATGTAATGACAGGCCTGGGAGCCTTCAATAGGCTCCCGGCTGTCATGGCAACCAAGCGCCGCCCTCCAATGACGTTCTGGAGGGCGGCAATGAGGTAAAAATGGCGGCGCCCTTGGCGGCTCCGCAATTTAGACGCCGAGGTCACGTTTGACCGCGGCATCTAATGGGTTAACAGCCGCGATCGGTGCAGGCACCGATCGCTGCTGTTAGCTGCGGGTCCTGGCTGTATTATACAGCCGGCACCCGCAGTGTATGGAGAGCGCTCAGCTCCTGAGCGCTCTCCATACATCGTCATGCGACTCAGGACATACTATTACGCCCTGGGTCGCTAAGGGGTTAATTCCAGTGAAATGCTTAAAGGGTTAACAAACTTCCCATATGCTATTTTGAATTATTTCAGGGTTGCAGTTTTGAAAATGGGGTGATATGTGTGGGGGAGGGGGGTTTCTAATATATAGGCCTTTATAATCCTCTTCAGAACTGAAGTGGTCCCTAAAAGATTAGTTTGGGAAATTTTCTTGTAAATCTGCAAAATCGCTGTTACACTTGTAAGCCTTCTAACATCCAAAATAAATTACAGGACGATTAAAAAGTCGATATATAGCAGAGATATGGTAGATAATATGTATTAATGTATTTGGGTAGTATGACTGTCTGAAAAGCAGAGCATTTCACATTTTGAAAATTGCTATTTTTTTTTTCCAAATTTCCTATTTTTTTTTATAAATAAAAACAAGAATATTCATTAGTGTTTACCACTAACATGAAGTACAATGTGTCACGAGAAAACACTCTTAAAATCACTTGTGTAAGTTAAGACGTCTCAAAGTTATTGCCATATAAAGTGACATGTCAGTTTTGAAAAATGAGGCCTGGTCCTTAACACACTTTTGGGCTGGGTCCTTAAGGGGTTAAAATACCTTGGGAAATAAATCATTTTTGCTAATACCCTTTGGATCTGCGCAGTCCGTGTAAAGTGGTCCAAACACCTCCATTGTCCTCTCACCTCCTGCTGGTGATACACAGTGACAGCAGCGATCCTATATCCACTTGTTAAATACTCTTTAAGTTGTTTGTGTTATCAAACACAACCTAAAAAGGTGAGGAGCAAATTGTCTCTACCTTTTCTTCCTTTCATTCTAAAGAAGAATGCACTATGCACTGCTCGGTGCTTTTTTCTTCTGTTTGTGTGCATAACTTCCTTTGTGTCTGCCTAGAAATTGGCTAGCGAGAGTCCTTGGAGCCCTGACTGATCATACAAAATGCTTTAAGCCAATTTAGTCTCTAGTTTGTATCGAACTTATTCAACCTAAAACCAATATTTGGACCAAACCTACAGAATTTCGCCCATCTCTAACCTCTATAATGCCCTATGGAGTTTATTATAGGGTCATTACCAGATTTATATGGCATACATCTATTCCAATGTTACAGCAACAGGTTTTCTGCCACAGTTTAATTTTCCACTTCACAGACCTTGTTGTTTTCTGTATAACTTCCCAGGTGATATCAGGTCTATAGCCATCTGTCTGCTCTCAAAACTCTATTCAGAAACCCCACCAATAGCTATGTAAACTGTGGAGACATCTGTATTAGCTCACAAATGAAGCTGGGGTGGCTTAGCACGTCACGTGTGACAAAATGAACAAACTAAATACAATGGTTCTCTCAATTTTATTTATTTGTCCATGACGACATCTCTGACACATACAATCTTTGAATTGGATTTTTTTTTCCCTGTTTTCAGTATTTGGTAGGTTCTCCTCCCGCTTCAATGACAGTACAAGCTTGAGCTAGCATAGACTACACTTTTTGCAAAATCTATTTGTCAGGCCAGTATGATTTCAGAATGTTCCAAAGTGAACTACTATGCCCTAGCGCTTCAGGCTCAAAATATTTTTTTGGGGCACTTGATGTCATGTGATTGTAGAGGAAAGTCCATTACAGGATAACACTTCATCTTCATGTAGTTCTTACGCTGGGTTCACACTTGCGTTCGCATTTCCGCTCTTCAGGTCCGCTTGGGGACCCAAAAAAACGTAACCCAAACCACTTAAAAAGCAGTTACCTGCGGAAATCAGACTATAATGGGGTCCGCCGGGTTTCCGCCCAAAAAATGCATAAATAAAAGTCCTGATGCAGGACTTAACTGTCGGCATTTTTCAAGCGGAACGGGGGACAGAATCCCCGAACTATGAGCAAGCGCAGATGTGAAACTAACCTTACAGTGACCTGGCACATTTGTTGGGACATAAGTACTAAAATTCCTGAATACTTCACTACGCAGATCCAAACTAGGAGGGCACAGGAACAGTCAGGAACCGACAGACCTGCCATTATAGACACACTAAAGAAGTGCAGCAACTTCTGCAATACATCTACAATGACAGATCTGCTGCCAGAACTGGAACTACCACCCACACAAAACCCTGCTGCTGTTAAGTGTCAGAATGTTGTTTGTGCCAATGTCTACAAGTGAAGAGGACAGAGGAGTAGCAAGACTACATTTTATTTTTTTTTTTTTCTGGTGTCTGGTCTGAGGTCTAAATTAGCACAGGGTCTTGAAGGTGTTTAGAGGTATATAGCATTTTCACTGGAGAGTCTGTCCTTCCCACTAACAAATAAGACTTGATATTAACACAACAATCTTTGTGAAACATTGCAAAAACGGCATGGTCTACATTCACACAACTGTGGTACAAAATGGCCATGAAAATTTACATTTAATTTATACGTGAGAGGCACCAGTTTTTACAGTTCCCTTATACATTTGAGGTTTTTTTTTCCCCATATATATTCTACACTGTTTTCCAAATTATTATGCAAAAAGTGTTTAGGAGTGATAAGGTAAGAATTTTGTTGTTTGTCAGGTAAACTCATTGATGGTGATGTGTGTCAGGGCTCTTTATATCACTGAAAGCAATTGCAGACACCTGTGCTAATTAGTTTGGCAGGTGTGTCCAATTAAAGGCAAGACTACTTAAGAAGGTTGTCCCACATTATTAAGTAGCCTACATTTTCAGCCAAAATGGGAAAGAAAAAGGATGTGTCGGCTGCTGAGAAGCAACAAATTGTGGAGTGTTTAGGTCAAGGCATGACTACAATCAACATTGCCAAGACACTTCATCGTGATCATCGCACAATCAAGAAGTATGTAGCTGATTCACAGCACACACGTGTGTGTGCTGATAAGGGAAAATTGAGGACTCTTTCCAATAGGCAATTACGTCAGGTTAAAAGAGCAGCTTCAAAAATGCCTTGTCATAGCAGCAGACAAGTTTTTGAAGCTGCTGGTGCCTCCAACGTCCCCTGAACAACAAGATGCAGGGTCCTTCAGAGGTTTGCAGCTGTGCGTAAGCCATCCTGTCGACCTCCTCTATCCACTGCACACAAGCAGAAACGGCTCCAGTGGGCCAAACAATACATGAAGACTGACTTCAAAACTGTTTTGTTCACCGATGAGTGCCGTGCAACGCTCGATGGTCCAGATGGATGGAGTGGAGGATGGCTTGTTGATGGACACCCCATGCAAACACTGCTACGGCGCCAACAAGGAGGAGGTGGAGTAATGTTTTGGGCTGGAATCATGGGGAGAGAGATTGTTGGCCCCTTTAGGATCCCTGAAGGGGTAAAGATGAACTCCATAATGTATGTGGAGTTTCTCAAACAGCACTTCCTGCCATGGTTCAAGAAGAAGAACCATGCATTCCGCAGAAAGATCATTTTCATGCATGATAATGCACCGTCTCATGCTGCAAATAACACATCTGCATCTCTGGCTGCTATGGGCATAAAAGGGGACAAACTTATGGTGTGGCCCCCATGCTCCCCTAACCTCAACCCCATTGAGAACCTCTGGAGCATCATCAAAAGGAGTGTCTATGATGGCGGGAGGCAGTTCACATCTAAGCAACAGCTCTGGGAGGGTATTCTGTCCTCATGCAAAACAATTGAAGCAGAAACCATCCAAAAACTGAAATTCAATGGACGAGAGAGTTCAGAAGCTTCTTTCGAACAAGGGGTCCTATGTGCAAGTGTAACATCACCTCGAATAAAGTTTTGGCTTGAAAACTGTTTGATCTCAGTTTGTAATAACCTGCTAATGCTTATAATTTCACAATGACCATTTTTTTGTTCTTAATAAAAATGAAAAGGTTGCAAATTCTGCTGTGCATAATAATTTAAAACATGCATTTTGAGTGTTTATTTATTTTTATTTTTTTTAAATATACTGTTATCATAGGCAGTTTGTTCAAAAACCTTTCAATTATACTCGAATAGTTGATGACTGGAAAATTACAATGACTGCAATTCATATAGGTAATTTTGGAAAATATGAGAAAATATTATTTGCATAATAATTTGAAACAGTGTAATTATATATACACACACACACCACCGTTCAAAAGTTAGGGGTCACCCAGACAATTTTGTGTTTTCCATGAAAAATCACTTTTATTTATCAAATGAGTTGCAAAATGAATAGAAAATATAGTCAAGACATTGACAAGGTTAGAAATTATTTTTATTTGAAAATTTTCTCCTTCAAACTTTGCTTTCGTCAAAGAATGCTCCATTTGCAGCAATTACAGCATTGCAGACCTTTGGCATTCTAGCTGTTAATTTGCTGAGGTAATCTGGAGAAATTTCACCCCATGCTTCCAGAAGCCCCTCCCACAAGTTGGATTGGCTTGATGGGCACTTTTTGCGTACCATACGGTCAAGCTGCTCCCACAACAGCTCAATGGGGTTGAGATCTGGTGACTGCGCTGGCCACTCCATTACAGATAGAATACCAGCTGCCTGCTTCTTCCCTAAATAGTTCTTGCATAATTTGGAGGTGTGCTTTGGGTCATTGTCCTGTTGTAGGATGAAATTGGCTCCAATCAAGCGCTGTCCACAGGGTATGGCATGGCGTTGCAAAATGGAGCGATAGCCTTCCTTATTCAAATTCCCTTTTACCTTGTACAAATCTCCCACTTTACCAGCACCAAAGCAACCCCAGACCATCACATTACCTCCACCATGCTTGATAGATGGCGTCAGGCACTCTTCCAGCATCTTTTCAGTTGTTCTGCGTCTCACAAATGTTCTTGTGTGTCATCCAAACACCTCCAACTTCGATTTGTCTGTCCATAACATTTTTTTCCAATCTTTCTCTGTCCAATGTCTGTGTTCTTTTGCCCATATTAATCTTTTCCTTTTATTAGCCAGTATCAGATATGGCTTTTTCTTGACCACTCTGCCCTGAAGGCCAGCATCCCTGAGTCGCCTCTTCACTGTAGACGTTGACACTGGCGTTTTGTGGGTACTATTTAATGAAGCTGCCAGTTGAGGACCTGTGAGGCGTCGATTTCTCAAACTAGAGACTCTAATGTACTTGTCTTGTTGCTCAGTTGTGCAGTGGGCCCTCCCACTTCTCTTTCTGCTCTGGTTAGAGCCTGTTTGTGCTGTCCTCTGAAGGGAGTAGTACACACCGTTGTAGGAAATCTTCAGTTTCTTGGTAATTTCTCGCATGTAATAGCCTTCATTTCTAAGAACGAGAATAGACTGTCGAGTTTCACATGAAAGTTCTCTTTTTCTGGCCATTTTGAGAGTTTAATTGAACCAACAAATGTAATGCTCCAGATTCTAAACTAGCTCAAAGGAATGTCAGTTTTATAGCTTCTCTAACCAGCAAAACTGTTTTCAGCTGTGCTAACATACTTGCACAAGGGTTTTCTAAACATCCATTAGCCTTCTTACACAGTTAGCAAACACAATGTACCATTAGAACACTGGAGTGATGGTTGCTGGAAATGGGCCTCTATACACCTATGTAGATATTGCATTAAAAACCAGATGTTTGCAGCTAGAATAGTCATTTACCACATTAACAATGTATAGAGTGTATTTCTGATTCATTTAATGTTATCTTCATTGAAAAAACTGCTTTTCTTTCAAAAATAAAGAAATTTCTAAGTGACCCTAAACTTTTGAACAGTAGTGTATACATTACACACACAGTGGCTTGCAAAAGTAGTCATACCTCGAACTTTTTCACATTACAACCACAAACTTAAAGTCTCAATAAAATACAATTAAGTGATAGACCAACACAAAAGTAGCAGATAATTGTGGAAGGAAAATGATACATGGTTTTCAAAATTTTAATCAAATAAAAATCTGAAAAGTGTGACCTGCTAAAGTACTTGAAAGTAGGTGACAGTACAGTCATTCTGCCCCCACAAGCTTCCCAACAGGATCTGGTAAGACCATTCATTTATATAAGGTTACATATTGACATGAGCGCTTCATCTGATTTTGGTTTAGATTGTTTTAATTGATTTGCAATGTTGTTTTAACAAATCGTCTAATAAAAGTTAAGTTTTAATGATATTGATCCTGTGCTTACGGGGATACGGATGGTTACTGTATATCGGTGTGACTCCTGTCCCAGAAAAACCTGCCTGTGCATGAAGGAGTGCTTCAGATTGTACCACACATCCATGGATTACTCATTTTATAGTTTAGTTGCCCTGGTATATTACCCTTGATACTGTGGTGTACAGTATTCAGTTGTACGGGACATCTGCTGACAGAACAGTTCCCCTGAATATAGGGTTGAGGGCTAACACCATGTGCGTTCTTTATGCTCCTCTTGGACCGTTGAGCAGATGTCCCAGTGGGGATGAAGTACCTGGTTTAATTTAAACTAAACCCCTGGAGATTGCCCCTCTGATATGATGGGACAAGAAACGAGTTGGGTGACAGAGTAACAGGAACATTTAGGGAGAGCTTGTGGGACTGTCCTCGTGAAGACAGAAGCTAATTTTTAGGAGAGGTGACAGAGTATATTCATTCTGCCCCCAAGTCCCAAAAATTAGCTTCTGTCCTTACAAGAACAGTCCCACAAGCTCTCTCTACAGCAATGTGCAAATATTGCTCATATAATTTATACATACATATTCATAAACATAATGAACCAGGTGAAGAAACACATTGATCTTGATGGTTATAACTGACATTATTATAACACAGGGTCTTATATTTTTTCTACGATAAAAGGGATAGGGCTTATTTTGGCGGTAGGTCTTATTTTTTTTTAGGCATCAGGGCGAATCATAATCTTTTCTGATTTGCTACAGATGAATCATGTAAAATGGTTAGTGTTAGTAACCCTAACATACATTCACAGTTGATGGTGCAGGGTCAATGAGTCTTAAACTTACAGGCACTCTCCCTCCCTAAACACTGTGTGGCCCCGTGCAGGGGTGGCACCTGACATCTGGTCAAGTAGGTAGCTGAGACCATAGCACAGAAGAGGCGGGGAGGCATTACTCAGGAGGCGGGACTCTGGAGTAAGACTTGGGAAAGGGTGAGCAGATTTTGCTCTGCCGTGGCAGGAGGTAGCTGGGCACTTGTTCAGGACACTTGGGAGCTATGGGATGCCTATTCTCAGTCTCCATGACATCAGTGATGTCACATGACATAACCTAGTGCTGGAGGCGCTGTTTTAGAGATTTTTGAAGTAAGGCTTATGTTTCAAACCTACTTCATTAAATTTTATCACGAAAATTATTAATGACACAAATACTGCCAAAAAAAAAAAAAAAAATATATCAAAAGTTGACCGAAAGTTTAGGTACGCTTTAATTGAATTTAGGATCCCTTCCCCCCTCTTTTTTAATATATGTGTTTTTTTTTTAATAATCATGTCACATGTTAAGATTATCACTTGGTTTGTATATGCAGAACTCCAGAGAAAAAAAAAACCCATTAGTGAACCATTGGCTCCTAAACTGAACTATTTAGTTGGAAAACTGGCATACATGTGAAGAAATTTGGTGGGCGTCGGTTGCCGCACATCATACACCCTTACAGGAAAGTGGCGATGACAGCACAAACCATAAAAAGTCGATAACCTGTTGCATTACATCCCAAGATCATCCATCATGAATCTGATTATAGTCTTTTTTGGGGAATAGGGGCATGACATAGGTTTTATTGATACTATTTTGAAACAGCAAAAAAAATAAAATATTTTTTCAATTTTTCAGCTTTTTTTTTTTTCCTAAGTATTTTAGCACCCTACCCCCAGGCTTGAACCTCCAATAACTGCATTGCTTACATCATAGACTGCAACACTACTATACTGCAGTCTATGGGCAACCAGCCGGCCTCAATAGCAAATATTTCTATGTCAGGACAGGCTTCAAAAGGATATAGCAACCAAATGGCTCCCGCGATCTAACTGCTCAGAAGCCATTCACCCATTCCAACAAGTCCAGCTTTTCATATAGTTTAATAGGTACTGCTCCACTGATTTTGGCACAGCTGGAATTTTCTTTCTAGCCCCCACCATTCCTGTGCTTGAATCAGTGGAGTGGCGCCTATTAACAGATGCTAAGAACTTGGATAAGTGGAGGTGGTGAAAGGTCTTCAGAACTCTTCAGGTCAGTGATGTTTCTGGCCATGAGCAGAGAATCCCACAGCTATGGTGCCCACTAAGCTCTTGAGATGGCGCATTTTTAAATGGACTGCAGACATTCACCACAAATTTACAGCAGTTGTTGGCAACTACAAGGAAAATTCTCATGCAAAAGAATATGCACAAGAACTTTTTCAAAGCATATAAAAGCAACTGACACCAGTAGAGAGATTATTGCAACCAATGCTCATGATACTGGTCATTTTTTGGTCCACTGTTTGTGGTTTATCTTTTTTTTCACATCATTAAATAAGTTGTTTTTTTTTTTTTTTTTACTACATTTTTCGATGTCTCTGGGTTAGTGAAAAATGGACAGCATGCTGTACTTGACTTTAATGGCCATCTGTGGTCCGGAAAATGGACCAAAATAATGCATGTATGTTCTTTTCCCATGGACTGTTGGTCCATGACCAAAAAAAAAAAAAAAATTACATCTGCATGCATCCATTAAAATCAACGGGTTTGCATGCAGTCTGTGATCAAGGCGGACATCATGCACCCATTAAAAGCAGATGCATGAATAAGACCTTAGCGTAAATACACACAGAGGAACTTACCACAGATTTGGGGGCGGATTCCGTGGCAGATTCCGGCTCCCATTGTTTTCAATGGGAAACAGAGATCGCAGCAGGACAAAAAAAAATAACCGTCCTGCTCAATCTTGCCGCGGATTCTGTGGTTCGAGACTACCTGCTGATTAGGCCCACTCATCTGGGCCTAATCAGCAGCAGAAAGCCGTGACGGAATGCTGCTGCCCTGCATCTAGTCTCAGGTAGACCGGCCGAAAAACGTGTGAACTTACCCTTACTGTTGGTGTTTAGCTCAGACTTTCACTTTACTACAGACCCAAGTAAGTAGACCTTTACTGAAAGTAAATGAGTACTCCTTGTGTAGATGCTTTAATGCAGATGTTCATTACAAGACAGCCAAACTTAAACATACTATAACTAGCATAAAACTCAAATGTGGATTCCTCAGTAAATTGATTGGTAAAATTATGTTACGTCTAAGGCTTCATGTGTATTGTCAGTGAGCTAACCATGAATATTAAGGCTAGCACATTGACGCATTATATTCTAATGGCTCCATAAACACACCTGTGTACTGTCACAGGTCCGTGAGCCCAAGGCAAAACTCAGGACAGGTCCTATTTCTGTCTGTTTTGCGGTCCAGAATGACTAAAGTAAATTAATGGGTCATTTGAGGCACAGGAGAAACACTATCATCATGTGCCATGCAACCCAGGACTCCAGGCACATGTATTCATGTGCATGGAGCCTAAGCCTGTAGCAAGCATTGCCTGAGAAGTGATGTAGACACTGCTACTCATTCTTTGAGATGACAAGGTTGAACCTTCTTTTGACTGAACTTATACTGGATGAAGTATCTAACATTGTACACTTTTGTTTAGTCCTGATGTTAGACACAAGGCTGGAAGGCAGTAGAAAATGCTTATGGTACTTTCACATATATTGATAGCAGTGCCACAGGAAGAAAACCAAAGAGAACCGCACAGCAGAAACATTACTAGCTAACCCACATAAAGAGTAGACATATGAGCAATGCACAATTACGTTATCAGAAGACACCCAGGATTTGTTTATTGTCCCCATATAGTATGGTAGCTATCACGAAACACACAGACTTGAGTTTATTAACTGATCTGTGTAAACAGGCAAAAATAAGACAGGTTTTTTTTTTGGGGGTTTTTTTTTTTACAGATGCCATGTAGTGCCACATCAAAACCTCCCCTTGCAATAGCAGCTGAGCATCAATGGGACCCAGATCATCCACAAAGACACTTAAACTTGGAAGCCTGATTAATTTACACTATGGTTAGTTGTCACAACAGATAAAGTCTAGTGCCAAGCCCTGGCCTTTGTCACCGATCACAACATGGCTGACCTGTGAACATAACACATACACGCTGACTGGTTACTATAAACAACGCTATCCATGATCAAACCAATCTTAGGCCAACAAATCCATAGGTTTGCCAGTTCACTTCATGACCAATGGCCCTTGCCGGGAGCACCAGGTCGAAGGATTGCCACAAGATATGAGAGAATCTGTTGGTAGCCTGCAGCAGCCCCAGTCCTTCGCCCGATCAGCCAGGGATAGACGCTGTACACTCCTTCACCTATGGCACCCCTTCACGTTAACAGCCCTCGCCTCCATCATTCTCCCCCTCATAGCTCAGTCAGCCTTACCTGCAGCTCTGCCGCTCAGCTTTACGAACCGAACCAGCGGTTCCCCTCCACCGGCTTCTGCCGCCATGATAAACGGTGCACCACCAAACCTCCCCACCCGGATACACGGGAGCTGCACGAAATGACCGCTTATCAGCTGTACACCGGGGAAGTTTAAAAATTGCGACACCCAACCCGGATATGCTTTACGGTGGAAATAGTTGTTACCTGTGAGCTGCAGGTTGAGTCTAAATCCTAGTGGGCTAAAGGACCTGGTCCCTCTGCCCACTTGGATTTAGCCTGTTCTATATAGAGAATGCTAAATCCTAGTGGGCTAAAGGACCTGGTCCTTCTGTCCACTAGAATTTAGCCTGTTCTATATAAGAATGCTAGATCCTAGTGGGCTAAAGGACCAGGTCCCTTTGCCCACTAGAATTTAGCCTGTTTTATGTAAAAAAAAACTAAATCCCATTTGGCTAAAGGACATATAATGTATATAGAAGTGTAATTTTTTTTTAATTTTTATTTTAAAAACATCAAAATGGTTTGTTTACATTTATTTTTATTTTTTGATAGCTCCAACGTATTCCAAAGCGCTTTTCAGGTTTTTGGTCCTTTTTATTGATGACTTATCGGATCATTTTAACCCCTTAATGACCGGGCCATTTTTTGTTTTTGCATTTTCGTTTTTCCCTCCCCACATTCCAAGAGCCATAACTTTTTCATTTTTCAGTTCACAGAGTCACATGATGGCTTATTGTTTGCGAAACAAATTGTACTTTGTAATGTCACTATTCAATATTCTGTGCAATGTACTGGGAAGCTGGAAAAAAATTCAGAATGAGGTGCAATTGGAGAAAAACTGCATTTGCGCCAAATTCATATGGGTTTAATTTTTACACCATTCACTGTGTGGTAAAAATTACATGTTACCTGTATTCTGTGGGTCAGTACGAACACGGCGATACCAAATTTATATAGTATTTGTAATGTTTTGATACCTTTTAAAAAATTAAAAACTTTGCTAAATAGAAAGAAAATTTTGCATCGCCATATTGTGTCACCTGTAACTTTTTCATATTTACATGTATGGAGCTGGGTAAGGCGTCTTTTTATGCGGGACAACATGACGTTTTTATTGATACCACTTGGGGAAAGATCTGATGGTTTGATCACTTTTTATTCAATTTTTTATAGGAGACAAAGTGTTGAAAAAAACGCTATTTGGCCATTTTGATTTTTTTTCCCCGCTACGCCGTTCACCATATGGGATGAATATTTTAATAGTTCGGGCATTTTGGAGCGCGGGGATACCTAATGTGTTTATTTTTACTTTTGTTTATTTACTTTTATATCTTATATATCTTATATATTTTTTTTAATTTTTACATACTTTTAAAAACTTTTTTTTTTTTATACTTTTACTTGTATGATCAGACTCCCTAGGGACCTTGAAACCTAGGGAGTCTGATCGATCATACTATTCACTGCGATACTACTGTATCGCAGTGAATAGCAAAATGCCTTCACTGCTATTAGACGATGCCTCTGGCATCATGTAATAGCTATACTGTAATGACAGGCCTGGGAGCCTTCAATAGGCTCCCGGCTGTCATGGCAGACCCAGGAAGGGACCCCCCAGGTACTGCACGCCCTCTCCGAATGACATTCTGGAGGGCTGGCCATCCCCCTCCCCCCCCTGTCCCCCCGAGTTTTCCCCCCCCCAAAAACTCCCCCCCGTTTTCCAACACCCCTTTATAAGCCGAGCTTTTAAATCCAGTAGGGCGCGCCATGAAACTTTTGCATCTGTCATCAATAGCTTGCGGTGGGTTCCACCCTCTTGTTCAATTAATAGGCCACTACCTGGTGCGTTGAAGAGACAGATTTGCCTGGCGCGAAAGTGTAGCGGCCAACCTGCAGCTCGCGTCCTTGACCTTTGCGAGGCATCTCCTTTCCCCAAGCCCTTTCCTATGGTTGTATATCACTCAACTCAACCAAGTGCCGTTCCCCTGGGTTAACAGCCGCGATCGGTGCAGGCACTGATCGCTGCTGTTAGCTGCGGGTCCTGGCTGTATTATACAGCCGGCACCCGCGGTGTATGGAGAGCGCTCAGCTCCTGAGCGCTCTCCATACATCGTCATGCGACTCAGGACGTACTATTACGCCCTGGGTTGTTAAGGGGTTAATTGCTGTTATGTGTACTTTAAGAGTGTAAAACTTAAGGCATTTTTGAAAACCACCTTCCAGGAATTACTGAACACTCGCTATTTCTACTGAATGAAATTTTGAATCGCTGAGCCATTCTATTCCCTCTCTGATGGTCTGAGAGTTTTCCTGCTCAGAAGATTCGCTCTGGTATTCAAAGATCCTTTTATATGCAGAGCTTTTAAATCCAGTAGGGCAGTTTCTGCCAATTGAAAAATCTTTTTGCATTCTGTCATCAATAGCTTACTGTGGGTTCCACCCTACTTGTTCAATTAATAGGCCACTACCTGGTTGTCTGTTTGAATGAGTACAGATTTGTCCTGGATCAATAGCGTAAAGTGTAGCAGTGCCAACCTGACAGCTTTCATCTCTTGAAAATTTGCAGAATGGCACCTGTCCAATTTGTCCCAAAGGCCTTGTACCTATAAGGTTGTAGATGATCAACTCAACTCAACTCAAACAAAGATGCCGTTTGACCGCGGCATCTAAAGGGTTAACAGCCGCGATCGGTGCAGGCACCGATCGCTGCTGTTAGCTGCGGGTCCTGGCTGTATTATACAGCCGGCACCCGCGGTGTATGGAGAGCGCTCAGCTCCTGAGCCCTCTCCATACATCGTCATGCGACTCAGGACGTACTATTACGCCCTGCGTCGTTAAGGGGTTAAAGGGAGTCTGTCATTAGAAAAACACATTTCTGATAAAAATCTGTTTCTTGCTTTATTCAAATTATTCTGAATAATGCAAGAAACTGATTTTTATCAGAAACGGCGGGGAGAACAAAAGAATGCAAGGTAGGAGTAGAATAACTTTTTAAAGGCTATTGCAACATGCCATTAGTTCAAAATGTGTTTTTCTAATGATAAGATCTGTGGGGCTTTGATCAGCTGTTTGAAGCTGCCGTGGCTCTCGTTGGGAACCGCTTCCATTTTACAGGCCCTATGATGTAAGTCACATGAGCTGATCACAGCTCAGTCCCATTCAAATAAATGAGCTGGGCTGTGAAATCAAACGTAGCTCACGTGAACACTGATCATCTGTGGACGCCTAGCAATCTGTAATTGCACACTACATATAGCTAGTTTTGAGCAGAAGGACCAGGTCCCTTTGCCCACTAGAATTTAGCCCGCTCTGTATGAGAATGCTAAATCCTAGTGGGCTAAAGGACCAGGTCCCTTTGCCCACTACAGATAGCTAGTTTTCAGCAGAAGGACCAGGTCCCTTTGCCCACTAGAATTTAGCCTGCTCTATATGAGAATGCTAAATCCTAGTAGACTAAAGGACCAGGTCCCTTTGTTCACTAGAGATACCTAGTTTTCAACAGAAGGACCAGGTCCCTTTGCCCACTAGAATTTAGCCTGCTCTATATGAGAATGCTAAATCCTAGTGGGCTAAAGGACCAGGTACCTTTGCCCACTACAGATAGCTAGTTTTCAGCAGAAGGACCAGGTCCCTTTGCCCACTAGAATTTAGCCTGCTCTATATGAGAATGCTAAATCCTAGTAGACTAAAGGACCAGGTCCCTTTGCTCACTAGAGATACCTAGTTTTCAACAGAAGGACCAGGTCCCTTTGCCCACTAGAATTTAGCCTGCTCTATATGAGAATGCTAAATCCTAGTGGGCTAAAGGACCAGGTCCCTTTGCCCACTACAGATAGCTAGTTTTCAGCAGAAGGACCAGGTCCCTTTGCTCACTAGAATTTAGCCTTCTCTATATGAGAATGCTAAATCCTAGTAGACTAAAGGACCACGTCCCTTTGCTCACTAGAGATACCTAGTTTTCAACAGAAGGACCAGGTCCCTTTGCCCACTACAATTTAGCCTGCTCTATATGAGAATGCTAAATCCTAGTTGTGATGATGAGTCCCCCAATTTATGTATCTTTCTTGGACATGTATCATTCCTCATTCCTATCAGTCACATATCTGTAGGAATGTAAAGCTGTGTTTACATTGGTGGTCAATTCGCTCCAATGGTTTTATGTGCATACCATGGAGAGAGGGCCGGTCTGGCCCGTCAGTGTGATATCCCAGATGTCCGTCCTTCCTCCACTGGTTGGAATGTGGTGCTTACCCATCTGTCCGAGGATTCTGCAAAGGAGAGAGAGGGAGGCCTGGCTAAGGGGGAGGTGAAGGGTGTAGCTGGGGGGGGGTTGCACACTGAGGTGAGAGTGAGTTTTTAGGAGTCTATTGTGTTGAGCATGGAAGAGAGACAGCTAGGACAAAGCTGTGTGCTCAGGTATTTTTTCTAATCTTTATTTCCTTTTATTTTGGTGTATTGTATCATCGCCCTTTTGCTTGTATGTTTATGCTTGATCATATTAATATTGTATATTTCTGTATATGCTATTAATCCATACCGACCCACTTGGGTTATTAAACATATAAAATTTATATTGCTCATTTCATTTTATCCTATGACCCGGTCTACTCACGGTGTGTGAGTGGGAGGTTAAGAAAGAAGTTTGATCGCAGGCGTGCCAGGCGGCTGGGCGAGGCGATATTCTTCACACTAGTGGGCTAAAGGACCAGATCCCTTTGCCCACTAGAATTTAGCCTGCTCTATATGAGAATGCTAAATCCTAGTGGGCTAAAGGACATGTAATGTATATAGAAGTGTAATGGGGTTTTGTTATTTTTTGATCTTTGAAGAACCTTACAACCCAAGCTAGCATTTTAAGAGGCCACAGAATGGATCCATTTGAAGTTGGTCAAAGTGTGGACTGATGCTCAGGTGTCAGCCAATAATAATAACAACAATATTAAGAACAACAATTTTATTTATATAGCACCAACATATTCCGTAGCACTTTACAAACCAGAGTACACATGGACAATATGAGACATTACAATATGATAAAGAAATAAACATATCACACAATAGGAGTGAGGGCCCTGCTCGCAAGAGCTTACATTCTATGAGGAGATAGGGGGACATAAGAGTTCAGAGGGCTTGTTTGCTACAATGGTCCAGCCATCTTTTATTAGAAAATGTTGTGTGACTGAAGCTGTATGAATCCATCAGCAGCCGGTATCTGTGAATGAACAGATACTAAATACGAGGAGTGCAGTGTTATTAATATGTTATTGTTCTCCACCTCCGCAGCCTACAGCCTAGCCGACCTGCATGCATGTCGTGTCTACCTCCTACAGATAGTAGGCTAAAACTGACTAGCACATTGTTTGTGGAGCGGTTATAGTCAAGAGGCGTAGCCAACATCTGTTGGTATTCCTAGTGTCAGCCTCTAGTGTCCAGGTCTATATCCATGTTGCAGTGTGCTCCAATAAGAGAAAAATACTCATTTTCCTTTGATTAAACGGGTGTTCCAGGATAACACTATTTTTTATATGAGGCCAGGGAAGTTGAAAAAAATAAATAAATAAACAAACATACCTGTCTCTGGTGCTCAAGTGTTTTCTTCCAGCTGACATCCCCACGGAGACTTCTGCCAAAACAAGACATCAGAGCACCAGGGACAGTTGCGCAAGTTTCTTTTTTTATTTCATTTTTTTTTTTCACCTTCCCGAGCCTCATGTTAAAAATGTGATTATCCTGGACAACCCCTTTAACAAAGACATCTTTTTAAAGTTTAGAAACAGCCCTAAAAGGTTCTGTCATTCGTGTCATACTGGTTTTCCTGCTGATACATTCCCTTTAATTAGTATTGGCAATTGTCTGTGTCCTTAAGAGGTTTATTAAAAGTCTGCCTATGAGCAATAAACTCTGTAAGGCTGAGGCTCCAGCTTGCGGAAACGTAGCTTTTTTTGTTGCTGATTTTGTTGCAGTTTTTTTGAGCCAAAGCCAGGAGTGGATTGAGGAGAAGGTAGAAGTATCAGTACTTTCTAGATATTTTCCATTCCTTTTGCAGCCATTCTTGGCATTGACTCAAAAAACAGCAACAAAATTTGCAACAAAAAAAAGCTGCGTTTCCGCAACGTGGGGCCTTAGCCTAAAGAAAGTTTTTTTTTATAAACCACAGAGAAAAAAAAAATAAGAAAAATTTAAAAAAACAGGACAATACATGGCTTTAGTGAAAAATCCATTTTATTTTTATATTTTAAGCACAAAAGAAAAAGAGCAAACCATTATACTGGAGAAATCTTTATAAAAATATATTATCCAGAGAAGGCCTCATATATAAAAAAAAAACACAGAGCAGAAAGCTGAATAAACACTGCACTGGGATTGGTTGTTAATAGCAATAAAGCAATAAAGACAGTTCTGCTAAACTAGAACATCATTTACTGTACAATGTATGTCCCGCTATCACCAGGGAAATGTGCAGCAGTAAGAGGCAAATAATAGTAGTTGATGGGGTTCACCAGCCATACACTTTTTCTATAGTATGGAGTCTCTTTAGACCCTCAGAAAATAATTAGCAAAGACAACGGGGATGTAAGTATAACACACAGGCCTCAGCTGTCCCTGATGTCACTCAGGAGACCAGAAGAGGTCCAAAGAGCATACCTCCCAACTTTAAAAAAACAGAAAGTGGGACACCCACTTCTACTTTGACTCTGCCCATTCACATCCGTTTCTTTTGTACCCCCACACAGTATAATGCCCATACAGTCACCCCCACATTATAATGTCATCCTCCTGGTGCTCCCACAGTTTACTGTCCACCTCCATCTGCCTCAGTTTAATGTCCCCCTTCATCAGACCCCCCCTCCCCCAGTTTAATGTCCACCTCATCAGACCCCACAGTCTAATGTCCCCTTCATCTCCCCCCCCCACACACACAGTTTAATGTTCCCTCATCTGGCCACCCAGTTTAAGGTCTTCCTGCTGGTAACAAACTAGCAAAAGCACTCAAAAATAAAAAAAACACTGCTCCTCCCCTCTCCTCTACCGCTCTGTCTGAGGTCTCGTCTCTTGGCGTCTTCAGGGAGAGGCAGGCGCAATGCGAGTGAAGAAATCACATCACACCTACAGCTCCCAGGGCCGGGGCATGCAGGTGGCAGAGTGATAAGGCAGGGGCTATCCGCTGACGGCTCCTGCTTCAACGATGCACTCAACTCATCTGTGTCCAGAGAGGACGCAGATGAATTGAAGATGGGACATACATCCAGCCGACTGGGACAGTCTCGCTGAATCCGAGACGGTTGGGAGGTATGCCAAAGAGGACTAGATCCATGCCAGAGCCCAAGTTAAAGTGATTAACTCTATTCTTATATTTACTCACTTCAGGTCTGAATAGCCCCAAGAGTATAAAAGTAGTGGCGAAGCCTCAAATTTCGGGTTTGGCCAAACCCAAAATTGTTTGCACATTATACTGTGTGCAAGGCACGCTATGTGACATACTGTCACAGGGATCTTTGGCATGAATGGGGGGACCTCGCTTTCTGAACAGCCAAAGGTACCCTAAATCCACCTGAATGGTAAGTAATGCATGCAGCTTACCACTTGCTCCTTAAAAATAACTTAGCTTGGGGCCATTTTATTATAAGTGGTCGCACTGTGAGAGTCATTTTATACAGGGTGCGCCATAAGTATGGATACACCCAGATAAAATGGAAGTGGTTGCTGATATCACCTTACCGTTTGTGGCATATTAGTACATGGGAAGGGGGAAACATTTGAGGCTGGGTGACGCCCATGGTGGCCATCTGCAAAGCCGCCATTTTGGATTCAACTTTACGTTTTTCAATGGGAAGGGGGTCATGTGACACCTCAAACACATGTAGAATTGCACAAGAAAAACAATGGTGTGCTCATTTTTAACGTAGCTTTATTCATTATTGAGTTATTGACACATTTATGACATGGAGCAACAACAGTAACCCACTAAAGGATGTGCTCAAAGTGCTGCCCATTGTATTGAATTGTCAACGTGATTCTCTTTTCACACTCTTGACACACCGAAAGCAAGGCTATGGTATACTCTGTGAAGATCCGGGATGTGGGGCACCTGAAACAACGGACACAGGAGGCCTGTGGTAGCATTTCTTCTGCGGTATTGCTCTCGGTGTGTCAAGAATGGGAGAAGAGAATGCTAAATCCTAGTGGGCTTTTTGCCGTCTACAGTATATGTGTATTGCAAAATAGCTGCCCTTGAAAGATGGCTGCTTATGACAAGATGTTTATGATAGACAGGCCATAAATAACCTTATTTTTGAACCCAGTATAAAGTAATGTCTACCCACTCTATTTTTCAGTTGACATGTTATGAGATTTCACATGCCCATACAGATTAGACCACAGGATGCTGTTTAAGGTGATATTTACATACCAATACAACCTTGACAAAAGACACTGTTTAAGGTTAGATTTACATGCACATACTAATTAGACCACAGGATGCTGTTTAAGGTGATATCTATATGTGCATACTAATTAGATCAACAATGCTGTCTGAAGTGATATTTGCATACCTATACAGATTAGATCAACGACGCTGTCTGAAGGGATATTTACATACCCATACAACTTAGACAAAAGACTCTGTTTAAGGATATATCCATACCAACCAGATCAACAGGTTATATTTGTATGTATATAGTAATTGGATCAAAACAACTCTGTTTAAAACGTATATGTCACAAGACATATTCAAATGGAAATTGGCCCCTTCCATGTGAATATGAGCTTGGAGAAGAATAGAGGCCTTACAGAGGTGTATCACTTCCGTACCCGCCCATTGTATGACATACACAAAGGGTATATGATGAGGAAAGATCCCTCAGCATTAGTGTGGCAATCTTAACAGCAGTGATTGGGGACGCCTGGTGCTGCTTGATGAAGACCTGTCACCTGGCTGAGAGATACTTCCTGTAGATACCCTTATCGGAATTCATCCATGAAGTTTGACAGTGTTGTAAGTATTTGATTTGATCACCTTGCTATACCGGTTGTATTGTAAGTGTTACATATATCATAGTTTGATTGACTTTTGATATTTAATATACCTGGCTTTATTGCTAGTGTTGAATATACCTGGCTTTATTGCTAGTGTTGAATATACCTGGCTTTATTGCTAGTGTTGAATATACCTAGCTTTATTGCTAGTGTTGAATATACCTGGCTTTATTGCTAGTGTTGAATATACCTCGCTTTAGTACAAGTTTTGATTAAGTCACAGTTTGACTAAGTTTGATTATACCTTCTAATATCTGTTTATACTTTTCATTGTTGTAAGACCTTTTTCTATCTTCTTATACTCTTCTTAATAAAATGTTAAGCTATTTGGGGATAGTCTAGTGTTTTTACTCTATAACTTTATTCTATTACACGGAATCCAAAGAATCTGTTTCATTTGGCAATACATATATGACAACTTTTTATGGCACCACCCACTTTTATGGCACCCACACAATATCTGACCCCTTTTTATGGACCCCACGCAATATCTGACCCCCTTTTTTCGCCTCACACAGTATATGAACTGTTGTTATGGCACCCACTACAATGTGACCCCTTTTTATGGACTCCACACTATATCTGACCCTTTTTTTATGGCCCCCACACAGTATATGACCCCCTTTTTAAAGCCGTGAATGACCTCCCCCCCCCCTTTTTGTTTCTTTTCACACACACCTTCCCCCCCAGCAACTAAAATTAGGAACCCCCCGCCCTTCACCACAGAGTACTGGCCAATAGGATCGTGGACAGGTGAGGAAACACTGTTTTGCCGCCCTTCAGTGTGCACCGTAGCCGACTGGCACGTAGCATCCCGGCATTCTTCAGCGTTGTGACTTAACTGTAGTGCGTCGAGAGGTGAGTAAAAATTATCAGCAGCTGCTTATTGCAATAAAACATGCAATAAGGCCATCCCCTACGGTTGCCTCATGGAAGGTAGGCCCCTGGGTAGAAGCCATGGACTTAATCAAACTACAGCACCAGCACCTAGGGATCTTGTAGTGAGGTCTACACAGCATATACTATACAGGTCACATGAGGTAGAAGCTCTGGACACAATCAGTCTACAGCACCAGCACCTAGGGATCTTGTAGTGGAGTTTTCACACCATTGAGGTCACTTTCTTCTACCCACATAAACCTAGAAAAAAAAAAGCAAGTATCAGAACCAGAGGAGCATCCAGATTTCCACGTGACAGCAAAAGCACAGGCCCCATGAAAAACAAAACAGTGAACACAGCCCCTCATATTTTAAATGTTAGCTTCAATGAAACTGCCCCATTTGTCAAAGCTTGTACCCCCATTCCTCCCCATCTTCCTAACACACAGCCTGCACCCCCACATCCCCTTCTTGATCACACACAGTCTGCACTTTCCACGTCCCTCCTCTTCCTCACGTGCAGCCTGCACCCCCATCTTCCTCACGCGCAGCCTGCACCCCCACATCCCCCCCACACATGTGCACCCCCACATCCCCCCCATCTTGCTCACACAAGTGCACCCCCCACATCTTGCTCACATACAGCGTGCAGCCCCACGTCCCCCCATCTTGCTCACACACAGCCTGCACCCCCACATCTCCTCTCTTGGTCACGCACAGCCTGCACCCCCACGTCCGCCCATCTTCCTCACACGCAGCCTGCACCCCCATCTTGCTCACACACAGCCTGCACCCCAATTCCCCCTCTTGCTCACACACAGCCTGCACCCCCATCTTGCTCACACACAGCCTGCACCCCCATCTTGCTCACACACAACATGCACCCCCACATCACCCCATCTTGCTCACATGAAGCCTGCACCCACATGTCCACCCATCTTGCTCACATGCAGCCTGCACCCCCATCTTGCTCACACACAACGTGCACCCCCATCTTGCTCACACACAACGTGCACCCCCATCTTGCTCACGCACAACGTGCACCCCATATTGCTCACGCACAACGTGCACCCCCATCTTGCTCATGCACATGTGCCCCCCAGCTTGCTCACGCACAGCCTGCACCCCGCTTGCTCACACACGCCTGCCCCCCACATCTTGCTCACACACGCCTGCCCCCCCGTCTCCTCTCTTGGTCACGCACAGCCTGCCCCCCCGTCCGCCCATCTTCCTCACCGCGCCTGCCCCCCATCTTGCTCACCCGCCTGCCCCCATTCCCCCTCTTTCTCCACACGCCTGCCCCCCATCTTGCTCACACACGCCTGCACCCCCATCTTGCTCACCGCCTGCCCCCTCTTGCTCCCCGCCTGCGCCCCCATCTTGCTCACCGCGCCTGCCCCCCATCTTGATCACACCGCCTGCACCCCCATCTTGATCACACCGCCTGCCCCGCTTCCTCCACACGCCTGCCCCCCATGTCCCCCAGCTTGCTCCGTCTACCTGCACCTCCAGCTTGCTCCGCGCCTGCCCCCCGCTTGCTCCGCACGCCTGCATCCCCATCTTGCTCACACACACATGCCCCCCTCCCCCATCTTGCTCACTGAGCCTGCACCCCCCGTCCACCCATCTTGCTCACACGCGCCTGCCCCCCATCTTGCTCACACACCGTGCACCCCCATCTTGCTCACACACCGTGCACCCCATCTTGCTCACGCACCGTGCCCCCTCTTGCTCACGCCCGTGCACCCCATCTTGCTCATGCACTGTGCCCCCCGCTTGCTCACGCCGCCTGCCCCCCGCTTGCTCCCCGCCTGCCCCCCGCTTGCTCCACACAGCCTGCCCCCCAGCTTGCTTACACACGCCTGCCCCCTGTCCCCCTCTTGTCTACTCCTTCCTTCCGTCTCCGTTTCCGCGCTTCCTCTTCCTGTGTCCCGCACTGTGCTGTCTCCGTGCTCCGCCCACACGGTCTGATCTTAATTGTTGGTACCGGCCACACGAGTTACGACATTACCCATTCCCGCTACAGGCATTTTTTGATTTTTGTTTTCGCTTCTGGCCTTCCACCGCATAACTTTGTTATTTTTCCGTTCACAGAGTGTTGCAGGATTGGGGTTGTCCGGCTTTTTTTTGGCCGTGGAGGTGAAAATTTAAAAAAAAGATACTCACCTTTACCCCAGTGCATTTTATTTTATGTTTTAACCCCTTTTACAACTTTGAAATTTTTTATATTCTTAGAGTTGCCATATTCTGAACCTGTAACTTTTTTATATTTTCTGCATGGTGTCTTTTTTTTGTGGTGCCAGATTTACTTTTTAGTAATACCATTGGGGATGTCTGATGTTTTGATCACTTTTTATTCAAATTTTCATGGGAAGCAAGACAAACGGCGTTTGGTTTTTTTTTCTGCACGGTTTGTGTTGCTTTGTTTGTGGACGGGGCTTTTCGCCGGGACCCTGCGTCTGGCTCCTGTGTCTGATCTCCCTGGGGCGGGCGTGTGTCACTGCTGCACGGTGTGGCCTCTGGCCCCGACTGTTTCCGGCCCCGTCGCCTCGGTGCGCGTCCCTTTTTTTTGGTCGGTCCCTCTCCCCTTTGCATTTGTGTTGCGTTAGTGTTTGGAGCGGTTCTGTGAGTGGGCGGCCGCGTTTAGGCGGCTGGCTGGGGCCCACCGTGTGCTTGGACGTCGGGCGGGACGGCCATTTTCAACTGTTTGCACCATCGGTGCCGCGCACCGTTTTTCCCGGTCTCTCTGCCCGTTATGTCTGTTGCTGTCATCCTATGACGAGACAGCTGGACATTACTGGTGTGTGCCCAGCCTGTGTGAGTTCATACATACCACACTTCTTTTTACGGTGTTGCGCATCCGTGCCCACCATTTTGTGCTGCTTTGGCGCTTATGAATATATTTTCTATCCCTATATAATTTGCTCTAATTATTGTAATCTTTATACCTAACTATTTGACAAGTCTGGTTTCAGTTGGCTTGGGCTCTTTGATGCTCATATTCTGGAAACACCTCTGAAGTTCTTGTGGTTTATCATTACTGCTTATTTCTAAATCTGATGACCCACTGATAGTTCAGGTATTTCGTCTGTACTATTGGTGCACAAAAACACCCTCTTATTTTCCCATCTGGCTGCCACTGTTTTTTTTTTTTTTTTTGGTGACGGTCAGGATGAAATATCTTATCTTACTGAAGGAACTCTTTCTGTCTGTCAGAATGAAATCTCTAGTGATAATCATTATTTCTATTGTAGCGTGTAACGTATATTGCTAGAGGGCGGTCGACAGATTTTACTCTATAAAGATCAGGTATCCTGATGATGCCTGGTGAGCGTCATCAGTTCATCCATCTTGTTTGCAAGAGATCTCACATTGCCCATTTGGAGGGGAGAGCTGGTCTAAACGTCTCCTTCTAATCTTTCGAGGGCTCCGCTCTACACTCCCTTCTTTTCTTTCTCCGTTCTTGGGGGATGTCTGGTCTATTAGCATGTAGCCCTGCTGTGTCTCTCTGCTGTGCTGCAACAGTTCATCTCTGGAGTAGACAGAATCCTGGCCACACGCTGGGTCTGTAGACACTAGTTGCCTTGAGCACAACAAACAACAGTATCACGGTCAATTCCAGTCCTCATTGGTTCTTCATAGTGCATGCCCCTTACGTAGAGTGTGACCGGGGCTCAGGCTGCTGCCGGCTGCCACTCCGCTGCCCGTCTTGGTTTTTTCTGGTCCGCCGTGTTGCTGATCCTCTGTCTGGTGTTGTTGGTGGGTCTTTGTGGACTTGCCTTCTGTTGGTTTTTGGGTCTGTGAGTGCTGTCCTTTTGGCTGTGACGGCTCTGTACTGCTCCTCTGTTGCTGTCTTTCGTGGGCTTTGGTGGGACTGTGAGCCTCTTTGGCTTTTGGGTCTGGTGTGGGTCTTGTGTGGTCAGTGGTGCTTTTTGCTTTTGTGTTGTCGGGCGGTGGTCCGTTTGCCCGATTTATCTTCGACTCCTGATTTACGTGCATCTCTTTCTCTCGTTATTTTTTTTTGTTTCTTGAAGTGACACTTATTTTTGAGTCTTACCGGTGACGGGCCCGTCATTATCTCGTTTAGTACTCCCCGCTGCGGCTTCCTGTGTTTGGTCCCTTAGTCTGGTTCAGTAGGCGACACTCTGGGGAGACTGCTGACTTGACGATGTCCGGTCATCTTGACCCTCCCGGGGGTGCCGGGGTCTTGCTGGCTGGCTGTTCACGTGCTGTATCGCATATTTGGAGTTGGTGGGGAGTGTGGTGGGTGGCCCGGGTCCGCAGCCTTGTGGTTGTTGGGTCTTCTTTGGGGAGTTCGGGTGGACTGCTGCTGGAGTCGTGCTTCCCCCCCGTGTTCCGGACTGGGCTACGTGTCGCTTCTTGTGTCCGCCCTCTGCCTGCCGCGGTTCTTCCGGGCCGTGGCTGGACTTTGCTCGTGGTCGGTGTTGTTTTCGTGGTTTTTCTTTCTTTGGTCGGTCCCGGTCTGGGGGGTGGGGGCCCTCCCTGCTTGAGGTCTGTGTGTTTCCCTTAGTGTGGTTTGGGGAGCCTGTCTCTGCTGGTGTAGGTCCCTGTGTTTTTCGCCGTCCGCCTCTACCGGTTCTGGCCTTTGCTTCCCTCTGGCTTTTTGGGTGGTTTTTTTTTCCCGGACTTGGCTCTGTCCCCTGTCGTCCTCCTGGTTTTCCCGTATCCTGTGCTTGTTGTCCGCCTCTGACCTTCCCCTTCTTGTTTGTCGGTCCCGCCCCTGCGCTGGGCTGTTCGCCCTGGGCTTCCTCCCTCTGCGTGCCCGGCTTCCTCTGTTGCGTCTTCTGCGGCCCCTTTGGTTTTCTTCTCTTTTCTTTCCCTTTTGTGTTTTTTTTTCGTTGTCTTTCGTTTTTCTTTTTCTGGTTGACTTTTGGGTTTTCCTTGGCTGTCTTCTCCTTTTTCCTTGTTTCTTTGTTTGTTGCTGTTTTTGTGTTTCCTTTTTTTGTTCTTTCTTTTGTGGTTTCTTTTTTTCTTTTTGTTTGCGTTGGTCCGTCTTGGCCGTGCTGCTCGTTCTGTGTCTCTGTCTCGTCGTTTGGTTTCCCTGTTGGGTCCTGGTGGTGCTCTTTTCTTTTTTTTTTGTCTGCTGTGTTGCTTTTTGTTGGTGGTTGCTGTCTTTCTCTGCCCTCTGGGGTCTTGTCTTTTTTTCTTTTTGTCTCTTCCTGCCCCTTCTGTCTTTTTTTTCCTGCTCTCTGCCCTGCTGTGGTTTGTTTGCCTTTGCTCTTCTTTGGGGCTGGTCCTGGAGCTGTGGTGGGGCTTTTTCTCTGGTTTCGTTTTGTTTTTTTCCTGTTTTCTTCTCTCTGGTTTCTTTCCGCGGGTGGTGTTCGGTTGTGTGACTGGGCCTGGTCCCTTGGTTTCTCCCCTGTGGGGCCTTTGTCGTGCTGCTCCTGGGTTGGTGGCCGTTGGGCGGTGGTCTTCCTTTCCCGGCTTTTTCTTGTGCCCCCTTCCTTCTTGCCTTTGTTTTTTTTTTGGGCTGCTTTTTTTTTTTTGTTCCTGTTTTCCTCGCTTTTTTTTTGGTTCTCTCTTTCTCTTTTTGCCCGTCCCCCTCTTGGTCCGCTCCCTTTGGCTTTTTGTCTTGGTCCTTCGGTGCGGGTCGTTGGCGTGTTTGGTCTGCGTTTGTCTTTTTTTGTTTTTTTGGGTTGCTTGCTTGTGTGTTGTCTTGGCTGGCTTTTGTTCTTGGGTTGTTTTCTTGTTTTTTGTTGGGTTTTTTGGTGCTTTTTTTTTTTGTTTTTTTTTTTCTTTTGGTGTTTTTTTTGTTTGTTTTTTTTTTTTTTTTTTGTTTTTTTGTTTTTTTTCGTCTCGGCGAGAGACGCAACCCGAAACAGGCTGGGGAGTGCGAGATATGGTTGCATGCGTGACTTGTTTTTCTGAGCCCTCTGTTCTTGATTGAATTGTCCCTGCTGCTGTTGTCTCTCTGGGTGCTGGCCCAGATGAATTTTGGTACAGCGCTTCAGATGGATTAAACCATCGGTTCTTTATGAGGATGAAATACCTGATTGGAAATGGCACTTGGGTATCAGAAAAGAGACCTTGTTGGCTTGCTCTTGAGTTCTTCCTGTCTTGTGATGTGGTGTTGGGTTTGCCTGGTGGCTGTGTCCTGGGGTTTGCGTTTGTGCTCTTTTGTCCTACGGTGTGCGGTGCTTGGAGCTTGCGTTTAAGGAGCAGCTGTCCGCTCCTTGCCGGTGTCTTGTTGAGTGACCTTGACTGCTACGTGGAATTGATTTTTCGTGTCGTCGTGTTTAGATGACCAGTCAGGAGTGTGAACTTTCGGCTGCTTCTGATAGAAATGAACTTGTAGGCTGAGGGTTGTGGCTGACCGAGAGAGTGATTTAGATCTGTGGTGCGACTTGCGTCGGCAAACTTGCTGACTAAGCAGGTTTGCCTGCCGGTGGGAATGGCGAGAAGAGCTGGGTTCTGGACGGAATGGAACTCAAGCTGAATTGTGCCTGGGAGGGCGCTGTCGGGTCTTTTGGATTGGTTGTCTGTTTTGGTGCAAAATAAAGACAAAGAATTGATGGAGATGTCATCTCTCCATGCTCAAAATTTACACACCCTACAGGAGACTCACAAAGAAGTTGAGAAAAACCTGGAATCTGTGCAGATATTGTATGAGGACAAAGCCAATGCTTATGACAAGCTGGAAAAGGCCAAGAGAGAATTGGACCTCCAGATAGAAGACATGAGGATTCAGTTTGAGGAAAACATGTGTAATTTATCTGATCAGATTGTAGATCTAAAAATGCTTGCTGCTCAACTAAAACTGTAAGTGGACAAACAGGAGAAAGATCTGCAAGTTTCAATAGTAAAAACGGAGATGGAGGCTGTGCATAAAAATGTGGCAATGAAGAAAGTTCTGGAGTTGGAATCAGAGGTTTGTGTGCTGTATAGGGCGTTGGAATTGGAGAAAGCTGCCAGCATAGAGGCAGAGAAAGGAGAGCCATTAAGTCAGACAGACATGAGTGACCTGTCCAGTGATGGTGATGGCAAAGATCAAAAGGATAAGAAACGTGATGTGAAAAGACCACTTGAAGATCATGGGCGTGGCTACTTCGAGTGCATTGAAGAAAATAAATACAACAGGTCTAAGTCCCCACAGCCACCGGTGGAAGAGGAAGATGAAAAACTGGATGAAACTAATGTTCTTCTTGACAATTGTGATCTTCACTTCAAAATTTCACGGGATCGTCTGAGCGCCACTTCTCTCACCATGGAGAGTTTTGCCTTCCTGTGGGCAGGTGGAAGAGCCTCATATGGTGTCTCGAATGGCAAAGTTTGCTTTGAGATGAAGGCTACAGAAAAGGTACCCGTGAAACAGTTATACTCTAAAGACATTGATGTGCATGAAGTACATGTTGGTTGGTCTCTTAGCTCCTGTGGATTCATGCTAGGTGAAGATGAAAATTCTTACAGCTATTCACTAAAGGGATCAAAGTCATGCAATGGGGTGGCTGAAGACTATAGTGAGAAATATGATGAAAATGATGTGATCCCCTGTATGGCGAATTTTGAAGGGGATGAAGAAGAACTTGTTTTTGTAAAGAATGGCCAGGATCTTGGCATAGCATTTAAAGTTGACAAAGATGTGCTATCTGAGAAACCACTCTTCCCACATGTGCTTTGTCACAATTGTGCTGTTGAGTTTAACTTCGGCCTTCAAGCTGAACCATTCTTTCCAGTTCCTGACGGATTTAGAATGTCTTACTTGACGATCGTGTGAGAAGACCTGTAAGGCCTGAACAGTAGAAGCAGAGGTGTAGCTAGCGGGGGGGGAGAGGGGGCGGCTGCCCCGGGCCACTGAATTTTTGGGGGCCCACCCCGGGGCCGCCATTAATACAGCCTTTATTTCTAACTAGATCGATGTCTGCAGACACCGATCTAGTTACAATGCTTCCTGGTTCTTAACTGTCTTGTAAACCGCAAGCCAATAGAGGCCTGCGGTTTACAAAACGCTGAGACCACAGACGACGTCTGCTTCTCAGCACGGGCGGCGCGATGACGTCACAACACCGCCCCGCCCGCGCTCAGACACAAACGTCCTGTGCGTGGAAAGGGAGGAAGCGCCGGCGGCTCCGTTCATCAGCATCGCAGGTGAGTATGACTTTTTTTTTGTGGGTATATTAATAGTATAAGGGGTAGATAGGAGGGGGAAATATAACTATAAAGGGAGGATTCATTAGGGGGCATTATGACGATGGGGGGGTCCTTTATATAAGGGTTATTGGGGGGTCCTTTATATAAAGATTATTGGGGGTATTATTAATACAAGGGGGAGGTTATTTATATAAGGAGCCATTAGGGGGCATCATTTATATTAGGAGGCATTATGAACATAAGGTGGTGGTCATTGATATAAGGGGTCATTAGAGGTGCAGTATTTATGTCAGGGGGAATCAGGGGCATAACATGAGGGAGCAATTGATTTAATTAAAGTGGCACTTGGGCTTTATTAAGACTAAAGCCCCACATAGCGGGCTGCAGGAAAAACCATGGCAGTAACATTATGGTTTTTCCTGCAGCACTTTTCACAGAAGGTCTGCAGAGGTTTCCTGTTTTCAATACAGCTATATGGAAACCGCCAGTGTTTCCATAGGTATAATTAACATGCTGCGATTTCCAAAACCGCAACAGTTTTGGAAATCGCAGTGCGTCTGCTGCACATATTTTTCCGTAATGTGTGGATGGGATTTGCTAGAATGCCATGGTTTTTTTCTGTGGGTTTTAGCCACAAGGGGCCACATCCCATCCCTACTTTGCAGTAAAATATGCGCAGCGGAAACGCTGCAATTTCCAAAACAGTCGCAGTTTTGGAAATCGCAGCATGTCAATTATACCTACGGAAACGCCGGCGGTTTACCTATAGATATAATTGAAGCAGAAAGTCTGCAGGGGAAACCTCTGTGAACTTTCTGTGCAAAGTGCTGCAGGAAAAACCGCGATGCGTCGCCGCCGTGGTTTTTCCCACAGCTGTTTTTTTGCTGCGGGACGCCACGTGGGGCCTTGGCCTTAAGGAGTTTTCCAGCTCATTTTTATTGATGATCTATCCTCAGAATAGATCATCAATAAGAGATAAGTGATTCCCCACTGACCAGCTGTATGAAGTGGCTATGGCGCCTGTTTATATCACACGCTGTCTGTTTATAGTGACCGTGTGATGTAATTACAGCCTTGGCACATAGACGTGTATAGGACGAGGCTGTAGTTACATTACATGGCCGCTATGAAAAGAATGACACTATGTAAACAGAGAAGGTGTCACAGCACTTACACAGGTACCACGGTTCATTCAAACAGCTGATCCTGGGGGTCCCAGGTATTGGAACCCAATAATTTTTTTTTCCCTTGTTTTTTTTTTTACTTTTCAATTGGGAAATACCTGGGACATTATTAATAAGGGGCACTATTTAAAGGGGGTGCACAGGGAAGTTATTAATTTAAAGATGCA
This sequence comes from Leptodactylus fallax, assembly GCA_947044405.1. NCBI lineage: Eukaryota > Metazoa > Chordata > Amphibia > Anura > Leptodactylidae > Leptodactylus > Leptodactylus fallax. Next base: position 1,928,618 of record CAMRHE010000134.1, on the reverse strand, counting down.
CTTAGGGGTATTATTCATTATGGGGGGTTATATTATATATTTTATAATTGGGGTAGCAGCAGGATGGGGGCTTTGTGCAGGTGAGGACAATGTGGGTCGGTGCCTGGAAAAGTGAGGAGCCAAAGATGTCTGTGTTGCAAACTTTACAGAGACTGGAAGAAGTGGTCATGGCCATCCAGATGAAAGAGATGGGAAATGTGAAGGATTAGTCAGAGACGACACCGGTAAGTCACAAAATATTACTGCCCTGTAATCACCTAAATCGTCTGCAGAGCCCTGTGCAGAGCTGCTATATACCACTATACGCTCACCGTATACTCATAGTATCGGTATACGAACATGTCCAAGTTGGGGGCCCACTTGGACATGTTCGCTCCCCCTGTGCTGAACCCCTAGCTACGCCTCTGAGTAGAAGGATTGTGATGTTATCATGATGATTGGCTTGCCAGGAGCTAGGAAAACTACTTGGGTCAATAAGCAGAGTGCTAAAAATCCTGGGAAATATAATGTCCTTGGAACAAACAATATTATGAAGAGAATGATGGTTGGTAATAAAAAAATTACTGACACAGGAAAACTGAATGCATTGCTTCAGAGGGCCCCACAATGCCTTAGCAAGTTTATTGAAATTGCTGCTCAGAAGAAAGCTGAGGTTGAAGGCAAGAACCTTCCCGAACATGCTGTACTTAAAATGAAAGGGAACTTTACACTACCAGAAGCCAGTGAGTGCTATGATGAAATTGTTTACGTGGAATTGCAAAAGAAAAAAGTGCTGAGAAACCGGAAATCTCGACTGACTGGAACTTGAAGGTTGAGACCGCCGGATGGGGACATCTGGAGAGACACTGGACAAGCGTACATGATTGGAGAGGGACGTCGACATTGTAAGTCTTGTCCCATTGTCGCTCACCCCATGGGTGGTGAGCTGAGGGGGAGGAAATGTGAAAGTGTGAACCTAGAGGGCGCTGTTGAGCAACCAAAAAATAGGATTGAAAAGGTCCTCAACCACACCCAAAGGTGAGGCCCAACTCCAGAGAGAGTGTACACAGCAGGAGAGTGCTGCTGGAGACCTGCAGGGAGCAGGTAGATAGTGGAACCAGTTGGAGACACAGGCGGTCTGTCCCAAGAGGACTGGATTCCACAGAGGACTTAGTTAAGCTCTAGTGTGAGCCAGACCACTAAGAAGAATCCTCAGTAAAACTTGCCCTCAGTAGTGAGACAGGGTTCAAGTAGTGAGGTATTGCCCTGTGTGGGGGCTAGGCAGTTTTTTTTATTTTGTTCCTGTTTTCACTCACAAGCTGAATAAAGCCATTTATTTTGGATTGCTACTACCTGATATGCTGCTTATTTGGCACCCAGTACCACCAACACCTCTGTGAAGTCCAGGAAGCTGCCACCTTTGAGGCTAAATTACCCCCAATTGTCACAACGGGTTTTGTGAGTTCTCTGATGGGTGATAACAGAACAATAGTGTATGTGAGTGATTCTACAGTATTTAGAATGAAGGATATGTGAGCGTCTATGGACTAATACAGGCCATGTGAGTGTAGTCCTATGATAATGTCTAATGATAGAGAACAATAGTGATTGAGTGCTGCAATCCTGATAATACTGTATGTTGGTAAGCCTATTAAGAATGAAGGACTTGTGAGCTTCTACTGGGTAATATGGCCTGACGAAGATGTTGGTACAACGTCGAAACGCATTACCTGTCTTTTTATTTGTACAGTGGAATAAAGATCTCCTTTAACCCCTTAACGACATTGGACGTACTATTACGTCCTGTGCGCTTGGTACTTAGCGCAACAGGGCGTACTAATACGCCCTGGGGCGGCCGCCCGCTCACTATCTGAGCGGGCGGCATCGGAACCGGGTGTTAGCTGTAACTGACAGCTAACACCCTGCTCCATATCCCCCGGTCGGAACTGAGTTCCGATCCGAGGTTTTAACCCCTTGGATGCCGCGGTCAAACATGACCGTGGCATCCAAGGGGTTCCGCTATGTTGCCGCTCCAATCGGCACCCCCCCGCTGCGAGATCGGGGGGTGCCGATACCTATAACCTGCAGCCCGGGGTCTGCTCAGTGACCCCAGGCTGCCTGGAGACCCCACTACCTGGTTGATCCTGCCGAGACCTGCGGAAGTGAGGCTATGCGTCTGCATAGCCTCACTTCCTGTATAGACTGCAAGACACTTATAAGCTCGTGTCTTGCAGTCTACAGTGCTGAGCCAGCAATCAAAGCATTGCTGGCTCAGGTGTCCTAATGTTACACATGAAAAAGTAAAAAAAAGTGAAAAAAAAATAAAATAAAGTGTTTTAAAAAAATTAATAAAAGAATAAAGCCCCAAAAATTCCCTTTTGCTATATAAAATGAATTATATAAAAAAAACCTAAAAATTAATAAAAACAATGCATATTTGGTATCGCCGCGTACGTAACAACCTGTACAATAAAACTGAAACAATATTTAATGTACACGGTGAACGTCGGAGAAAAAAAACGGAAAAAACTCACCAAAAGTAATGATTTTTTTGCCATCTCACCTTACAAAATATGCCATAAAAAGTGATCAAAAAGTCATGTGTACCCCAAAACAGTACCAATAAAAAGCACAGGTTGTCCCGCAAAACATAAGCCCTAAACCAACTCTGTAAACCATAAAATAAAAATGTTACGCATCTCAGAAGATGGCGATGCAAAAACAATTAATTTATGTCCCCAAATGGGTTTTTGTTCTGCAAAATTTGTATCGCATAAAAAAAACAGTATAAATGAGGTATCTCCGTAATCGTACCGACCCATAGAAAAAAGGTAACATGTTACTTATGCTTTATGCTGCATGGTGAAAAATTTCAAAGGTAAAACGCAGTGTCAGAATTGATGGGGTATTTTTTAATCCAACAAGAAAGAGTTAATAAAATTTATTCAATAGGTTATAGGCGCCCAAAGATGATGTCATTACAAAATACATCTCACCCCGCAAACAACAAGCCCTCATATGGCTACATCACCAGAGAAATAAAGAAAATATAGCTCATACAATGTGAAGACAAAAACCCCAAAAATCGCCAAATCTTTAGAACATAACTGGCTGCGTCAGGAAGGGAATGTATAAACTGTGCGAGGATATATCAGGGGACACCACAGATTTAGAGCTTATGAGGGAAAATAAACCAGCAGTGACCCCCAGAGTGACCTCCCCAATAATAGGAACTACTGGGGAAATAGTAGGGAATTTGGTGTTCCCAATGCACTCCGCACAGCTTACATATTCACTTTTCCCCATCCGCTGTGTATTCACGTCTGGGATACTAATGCTTACTACACCCTTTGATAAATTCTTTGAGGGGTGCAGTTTTCAAAATGGGGTCACTCCTTTGGGGTATCCACTTTTCTGGTACCTTACAGGCTCTGCAAACATGACATGGCGTCCAGATCCCAAACATCTGAATCTGCACTCCAAAAGCCACATAGCGCTCCTTCTCTTCTGCGCCCGGCTGTGTGCCCAAACTGCAGTTTATACCCACATGTATTACACTTGTCGTACCCAGAATAACGTACTTAATGTCATATGTGGGTATAAACTGCTGTATGGACACAGCTGGGCACAGAGTGGAAGGAGCGCTATTTGGTTTTTGGAGCACAGGCTTGGACGGTTTGGTTTTTGGACGCCATTGCACTTTTGCAGAGCTGAAACGCCAGTAAAGTGGAATCCCCTGACATGTTACCCCATTTTGGAAACTACACCCCTGAAGGAATTTATCCAGGGGTACAGTGAACATTTTTAACCCCCAAGTGTTGCTATAATTTATTATCCATAAATGAATACGCAGCTGATTGTGAAAGGTGAAAATGACAATTTTTCCAGGAATACGTCATTTCAGTGCGTAATATGTTATGCCCGGCTTGTATCAGAGATGAACGCTCCAAAAGCTGTTGTGCCCGGGATACCCGCTTAACAGTTTTTGGAGTGTGTGTCTCTGCAGACATAAGCTGGGCACAACATATCGGGCACTGAAATGGCGTATCTATGGAAAAATTTTATTTTTAACTTTTCATTATCATCTGTGCATTAATTTCTGGAAATTAAAACAATGCAACACTTAAGGGTTAATAATGCTCGCTACACCACTTGATAAATGCCTTGAAGGGTGTAGTTTCCAAAATGGGGTCATAAGTCTGTGGATTCCACTTTACTGGCAATTCATGGGCTCTCCAAAAGTGACATGGTGTCCATAAACCAAACTGTGCTCTAAAAACCAAAATAGCGCTCCTTCCCTTCTGTGCTCGGCTGTGCCCAAACAGCAGTTTATACCCACATATGGCATTAAGTACATTATCCTGGGTACACCAGTGTCATACATGTGGGCATAAACTGTCATTTGGGCTCACAGCAGGGTGCAGATGTGAAGGAGCGCTATGTGCTTTTGGAGCGCAGATTTAGATTGTTGGTTTTTGGACGCCATGTCACATTTGCAGAGACCCTAAAATCGCCCCTACAAAATGGGGGTCACTTCTTGGGGAATTCCAGTTTACTGGCACCTCCAGGGCTCTGCAAAAACAACATGGCGACCAGAAAGTCCCTCTAAATCTGTACTCCAAAAGCTAAAAAAAACACAGTGCTCCTTCCCTTCTGAGTCCTGCTGTGTTCCCAAGCAGCAGGTTACACCCACATATATAATTTTTTTTCCCCCTGGATAGCCCACTTAATAGTTTTAGGAGTGCATGTCTCTGATGCCACAAAGTGGCTGCAACATATTCTGAAATTGGATATTTCTTCAAAAACTTCAATTTTCACTTTGTACATTAATTTTTGGGAAGCATTTTTAGGCTCAAAATGATAATACCCCTTGATACATTCCTTGGGGGGTGTAGTTTCTAAAATGGGGTCCCTTTTGAGGGGTTTCCATTGTATTGGTACTTTAGGGGCTCTGCAAATGTGACATGGCACCTAGAAACTATTCCAGCCACATCTGCCCTCCTAAAGCTAAATAGCGCTCTTTCCATTCTGAGCCCCACCATGTTCCCATACAGCAGATTACAACCACATATGGGGCATTTCTGTGTTCAGGAGAAATTGTGTAACAAACTTTGGGGAGCTTTTTCTCCTTTGTCCTCTTGTGAAAATGAAAAATTTGGGGCTAAATTGACAGCTTATTGGAAAAAAGAAATTTTTCATTTTCATGTCCCAATGTTAATAAAATCTGTGAAACAGCTGTGGGTTCAAAATGCTCACTATACCCCTTGACATGTTCTGTGAGGGGTGTGGTTTCCAAAATGGGGTCACTTTTAGGGGGTTTCCACTGTTTTGGTACTTTGGGGGCTCTGCAAATGCAACATGGCACCTGAAAACTATTCCAGCAAAACCTGCCCTACAAAAGCAAAATAGCGCTCTTTCCATTCTGAGCCCCACCATGTACCCATTCAGCAGTTTATGACCACATATGGGGCATTGCTGTGTTCAGGAGAAATTGTTTAACAAACTATGGGGTCCTTTTCCTCCTTTAACCCCTTGTGAAAATGAAAACTTTGGGGATAAAGTGACGTTTTAGTAATTTTTCATTTATACATCCCAGTGTTAGTAAAATCTGTGAAACAGCTGTGGGGTCAAAATGCTCATTATACCCATTGATGAGTTCTGTGAGGGGTGTAGTTTCCAAAATGGGGTCACTTTTAGGGGGTTTCCATTGTTTTGGTACTTTGGGGGCTCTTCAAATGCAACATGGCACCTGAAAACTATTCCAGCAAAATCTGCTTTTCAAACGTCCAGTGTCGCTCCTTCCCTTCTGTGCACTGCCGAATGCCCAAACATCAATTCCCCTTACGTCCGACAGCAGCACAATATGGGGTATCTCTGCCCCTGTGTGTTGTTTAGGACAGGTGGAACCTTTAATTAGCACCAAAAAGGTGCCTCCTACTAGCCCTATAAGAGGGCACAAGAGACCTCCCTCCACTGTGTGTTTTTTTCTGTCCTGTGTGGAACAGGTGGACGGAGGTCTCTTGTGACCTCCCGTTGCTAGGGGTTTTAGTTACTCCTGGCTTACCTTCTTGGGGTACCTCGGTCCCAAAGAAAAAACCTCCGGTCCTTCGGGCCTTCGCACCGCAGCGCAGCGTTATCCGGCATCCATCTGCAGGCAGCGCGATCCCGGAAGTAAGCGGGGAACCTCCTTGGCCGGAACTTTTCTCCGGTTCCATGTTCCCAGGGGAAGGAAGCCTTTGCGCACCACCGCGCCCTACTTCCGGTTTTCTCGGAAAAAGTGCGGTAAGTTTGGAAATTTAAAATTTAAAGGCAAAATATAGAATTGATTTTTGCTGCTTGTATTTTGAGCCTCTGGCTTAGGCTTATGCTCCTCTATGTTCCAGTATGGCGTTTGACTTGTTTTGGTGCTGTATAAATGTTTCTTTGTTGGCTTCCTCCCCTCGCTGCTGGATTACATTTAAAAGGTCTGAATGCAGTCCTTTATTTGTTGAGTGAGTGGTTTCTAGCTCCTCTGCTGTGGGTTGCGGTGGCTGGTTTTTTTCTGACGGTTTTTTTCTCTCTTCAAGTGACCGATTCAAAAAAAAAAAAAAAAGAAGGTACCCCTTGGGTTTTTATGCGATGCTTGGCGATCTTCCCTGTTTCAGTGTCAAGTGGCTGTTTGATGTTTCAGATATCATCTTCTGCAGCACGTAATGGCGATGCGCTTAGGAGGAAAAATTCCTCTAAACTTGAAACACCTAATGTGTTTGGATTGCAATACCCCTTTACCTGACGGCTATGATTTTACCCGCTGTCACCAGTGTCGCGGACCCTGCCGGAAGTACCTTCTATAAGAGGTTGTTACATGGGTAAAGGACTTTATGAGGAGTCTCTTAAAGGAGATTCGTTCTTCCATCGCCCAGATTGCCAAGAGACCGCAGATTGAGACACAATCTTCCTTACGGATCTCTGATGAAGATTATCAGATAGTGGACGAGACACTCTCATCTGACGATTCCACTGAAGATCCCAGCAGGCCGTGCTTCCACTCGAAAAATTAAGCCGGCTGCTGAAGTCCATCCGGTCTAAGGATCGTGATGTTGATGGGGAAGCCTCCGCGTCCACCTATAGAGGGCCTAGGGTCTTTCAAGTGGACCAGACATTACAAAAATTAATGTCCTCAGAGTGGAGAAGTCCTGAAAAATCTCTTGTGGTTCCTAGGAGGTTCAGCGCTTTATTCCCAGTTGAGACCGCTGTGGCGGTTGCGTCCTGTGAAGTGTCAGCCAAATTATGTACTGACCTGGTCCACCTCGAAAGTGACCGACTCTGGAGTCTCCAGAGACAAGCTGCTAGGGTTTCTAGGCTCAGTTTCCCTGGCAGCTGAATATTTAACGGAAGCCTCCCACCATCAATTAAGGCTGGCGGCCAAATCCCTGGCACTTACCAAGAACACTGCAGCAGGAAGACCTCTATGGTTAAAACCTTGGAGAGCTGTGTTCCCCTCAAAGTATAATTTGTGCGCATTACCCTTTGAGCCGGGTAGAGTCTTTGGCTGTGCCCTAGACGAGATCCTAGAGGGCTTGGCCGACAAGAAGGGTAAACCTTTACCCCAGGCCTTCAGAGGTAGGTCTGGCTCTGGCCGTGGTAGAGGCTATCCGCCTCGTCGTGGAAGGCAGTCCAGAGAGGCTCTAGTTATTCCTCTAGAGGCGCCGGCCGGAGATTCCGAAGTCTGATGATAAAAAAGTCAAGCCTAGCTTTTGACATCAGAAGCAGTTTTCCTGTGGCCGAGATTCCTGTCGGAGGTCGTGTCTCCCACTTTCTCAACTGCGGGCAGGAAAAAATTCGAGACCCATGGGTCCGGTAGGTAATCCAAAGAGGTTATGCAATGAAGTTCCTCCGTCCTCCTCAGGATCGGTTTGTGTTAACTCGCAGCCTCCCTGGAATGCTTCATCCGAGAGTACATTCACAAGGGAGCCCTGGTGGAAGTCCCTTCTCTAGAAGAAGGATCCAGTGTCTATTCTCCCGTCTTCCTGATGCCAAAACCGGCAGACAAGTGGAGAATGATCATAGACTTAAGGTACCTCAACCGCTTCATCCAAAAGAAGCGCTTCCATAGGAAAACCATAAAGTCTGTCACCACCTTTCTCCTCTAAGGCGATGTTTTTTGTGACTTTGGATATAAAAGACGCCTATTTGCATATTTCTATTTACCTCCACACAGAAGTTTTTTTTTCTAAGGATTGCCGTAGTAGTTTCCGGCCACAGGAAGCACTTTCAATTCACAGCACTACTCTTCGGGATCTCCTCTGCTTCCCACACCTTTACAAAGGTAGTGGCCCCCATAACGGCCGCCCTCAGGCTTCAGGGGATATTCTTGGTGCCTTATCTATACGACTGGTTGATAAAGGCCCAGTCAGAGTCTGTTCTGCTCCAGTACCTACAGACAGCCTTCAGAGTCTGTGATGGCTTATAAATTGGGAGAAGTCAAAAACGATCCCTTCAACTCGAAGGAAGTTCCTCTGAGAAAACTACTTCCTAGATTGAGTCCACCTGCAAATCTCCTTGACACCAGCAAGGAAGGAGAAGCTGGTTGCGGCAGTCCGGCACCTCTTCAAAAAGCCGATAGCCTCCATCAGAACATTGAAGATCCTGGGCTTGATGTCTTCCGCAGTGGAGGCAGTCCCATGGGCCTTGTGGCACTTACGTCCCCTCCAGAAGGAGTTACTAGAGGCTTGGGATCGCTCCCTTCTTACATTCAGCAAGAAGATTCGACTCTCCCCCAGGACCCGTCTTTTTCCCTCAAGTGGTGGTTGCACCTGAAAGACGAAGGTCCACGGTCCAACCTTCTTGGACCCTGTTGACTACAGATGCATCCCTCTTGGGATGGGGAGCCCATTGGACGAAAACTCCATAAAGGGAGTCTGGAGCGCTCCTGAAAAAAGGACCTCGTCCAACTGGAAGGAGCTCAGAGCCGTATATCGTGCCTTACTCTATTGCTTGCCTCTTCCCATGGAAGAGCAGTCAAAATCCGGTCAGACAACATGACCACAGTGCTGTACGTGAACAGACAGGGAGGCACCAGATCACCAACCCTCCTTAGGGAGGCAGATCTGATATTTACATGGGCAGAGAAAAATCTAACCCATTTATCCGCAGTTCACATCAAGGGCTCCCTGAACATAGTAGCGGATCGGTTGAGTCGGGGTTATGCCGTATCAGGAGAATGGTCACTCAATTCAGAAGTCTTTCATCAGATTACCCTGAACAGGGGTCTTCCAGAAATAGACCTCATGGCAACCCGACTCAACGCCAAGGTGGAGAAGTTCTGTTCCCTTTACCAGGAGGACAATCCCTTGGCAGTGGATGCCCTGTCCATCCCTTGGAGGTCCAGGCTGGCATACATCTTCCCTCCAATTCCAATAATACCAAAGGTATTAATGAAAATCAGACAGGACCAAGTCTCTGTGATAGCCATCATTCCATTCTGGCCAAAAAGAGCTTGGTTTTTCCCAACTCATGGAGATGAGTCGAGGGATATATTGGAGGCTTCACCCCCATCCAGAACCTGGTTTCCCAAGGATCTCTGAAGTGCCAGGATCTCTGGAGATTCAACCTGACAGCCTGGAGGTTGAGCAGTCCCTACAGCAGGATAGAGGACTGTCAGAGGCCGTCCTGAAGACCCTTTATTCTGCAAGAGCAGAATCTACCAATAAGAACTACCAGAGGACAGCCAAGATTTTCATGGAGTGGTGCTCCAAGAAGGGTATTAATAATCTAGAACCTTCAACGGCTGATATTTTCTTCAGGACGGTTTGGATAAGGGCCTTGCCCCTGCCACCTTGAAAGTGCAGATTGCGGCCCTCTCCGCTCATTTGAACAGACGTCTGTCTCAGGATCCTCTGGTTGCAAGGTTCCTTAAAGGGGCAATGAGGCTAAAGCCATCAGTATCATCCCCAGTGGGACCTTGCGGTAGTCATTACAGGCCTGTGCGGTCCTCCATTTGGACCCTTGGAGACTACGGGGATAAAATATTTAGCCTACAAACCACTTTTTTGTTGGCTATTATATCTGTCAAAGAGTAGGGGTACTCCAGGCCCTCTCTTCTAGAGAACTGTACATTTTGTTTTTGCAGATAGGGTACACCTTAGGTTTGCCTGGGTTTATCCCTAAGGTCCCCTCATACTATAATAGCAATCAGCTAATTTCGTTACCTGTGTTTTTCCCCTCTCCAACCTCTGAGGAGGAAGAAAAGCTCAACACCTTAGATGTGGTAAGGTGTCTGTGGATTTACCTATTCCACACTCAACCGCTTAAGAAGGCCGAAAGCCTACTAATTGATATGCAGGGTAAAAACAGAGGCCTCAAGGCTTCCAAGCCTACTCTATCCACATGGATCAAGGAGACAATTAAGTCTTCCTTTCTTATTCAGGAGTTATTCCCTGCAGTCTTTCTACGGCCACTCGACCTGGGTTATCGACTTCTTTGGCTGAGTATCGGTCCTTACCATTGGACCAGATTTGTGCGGCTGCATCATAGTCATCTCAGTTGACCTTTTGTTAAACATTATCATTGGACATCCGCAGTTTCCAGACAACTGCCTTTGGTCAGTCAGTCCTTGATGTTGTAAGGCGAGGAAACCCTCCCTAGGGGAATTACTTGCTATCTCCCTCATATTGTGCTGCTGTCGGACGTAAGGGGAATCGTTGATTGTAATGTCAATCTGTATTCCCTTAGTCCATAACATAACATTGCATAATATTCCCAGTTAACATATGCATAAAATGTAAGTAACATTATAAATCTTCCCTCCCTAGAAGCTTGTTTCCTGTTACTTTATAATTTACACAGTGGAGGGAGGTCTCTTGTGCCCTCTTATAGGGCTAGTAGGAGGCACCTTTTTGGTGCTAATTAAAGGTTCCACCTGTCCTAAACAACACACAGGGGCAGAGATACCCCATATTGTGCTGCTGTCTGGACTAAGGGAATACAGATTGACATTACAATCAACGATTTACACCCACATGTGGGGTATTTCTGTGCTCGGGAGAAATTGTATAATAAACTGGGAGATGCATTTTCTCCTTTAACCCTTTGTGAATGTGTTAAATTTAGGGCTAAATGAAGGGATTAGTGGAAAAAAATGAAATGTCTAAATTTCATCTCGATATCGTTTTAATTCTTGTGAAATGCTTAAAGGGTTAACAAACTTCCCAAATGCTGTTTTGAATTATTTCAGGGGTGCAGTTTTGAAAATGGGGTGATTTATGGGGGTTTCTAATATATAGGCCTTTATAATCCCCTTCAGAACTGAAGTGGTCCCTAAAAAATTAGTTTGGGAAATTTTCTTGTAAATCTGGAAAATCGCTGTTACACTTGTAAGCCTTCTAACATCCAAAATAAATTAAAGGACGATTAAAAGATGATGTCAATATAAAGCAGATATATGGTAGATAATATTTATTAATGTATTTGGGTGGTATGACTATCTGTCTGAAAAGCAGAGACTTTCACATTTTGAAAATTGCGATTTTTTTTTTTCAAAATTTCCATCAAATATCCTATTTTTTTATAAATAAATACAAAAATATTGATTAGTGTTTACCACTAACATGAAGTACAATGTGTCACGAGAAAACAATCTCAAAATCACTTGAGTAAGTTAAAGCGTCTCAAAGTTCTTGCCACATAAAGAGACACATGTCAGTTTTGAAAAACAAGGCCTGGTCCTTAACGCACTTTTGGGCTGTGTCCTTAAGAGGTTAATTTCTCCATCCTGCAGTACTTCTGGTTTTTCTATTATAGAAGCAGCGTCAACATATATTCCGAATTTTTCTTCTCATTTTTACCTGTTACTATTACCACTGGTCCTTGATCATTGGTCCCGGAGTTGAGCAGCAGCTTATAGTAACATTTGAAGGAGACTATCCATTGGATTATCTCCCAATCTGTTCCAGATTCATCACCAAGGTAATCACACCATTCAGAGGCGCGAGTGTGGTCCACCATTTTTTCTTGATTCTCTGATAATGTCTGATATCAGAGAAAAATAGTGAGAGTGTTGCATTCCTCTGATAATGCTGTATTTCGGTGAGGCTATTAAGAGTGAAGGACCTGCGATTTCATTGGCTACCTGAGGTAGACTATAGAAAGATACCCCCCCCCAAAAAAAAAAGTTTACCTGCTACTAGCTTCACACGCTGCTATTGTCGCACAATAAACATACGCAATTCACAAAGTTATAAAACAGTTTTTAAGAATTCTTCTTACTGTATTACTTCAGTAGTAGAGATCAACAAGACGGCATTAACAATGAAAATAACTTAACATATTTTCTGCTTGGTGGATGGATGAACCCACATGGCCCTCATTCTCTTTAATAGGAGCGCTGCAGATAGCTGAGTACTGGACTTCGGCTATCTTTGGCACTCCCATCGAAGTGAATGAGAGCCACGCAGGTTCATCCATCCTCCAAGCAACATGCCTATATTCAGGCTGGCAGTACTAAATGTTATATTTTAATTATCCTTGCTAATCACATTGCAAATCACATTGCTACATTGTGGATAAAGTATATGATTGGTTAATAACCTTCATGATAACTTGCTATCTTCACCTACACAAAGCCCCCATCCTGCTGCTATCCCAATTATAAAATATATGATCTAACTCCCCATAATGAATAATACCCACAAGAGCATCTTTATATTAATAATGTCCGTGTGTACCCTGTATAAATAGTGCCCATTATTAATATTGCCCCATGTGTTTCCTAATTAAAAGGTTTTCCAGGTTTTCCATTAATAACCCCCCCCCCACTGATCAGCTGTTTGAATGAACCATGGTACCTGTGTAAATACCGTGACCCCTTCTCTGTTTACATAGTGTCATTCATTTCATATCAGTCATGTAATGTAACTACAGCCTCATCCTGCACACGTCTATGTGACAAGACTGTAATTACATCACATAGTCACTATAAACAGACAGCGTCTGATATAAACAGGCGCCATGGCCCCTTCAAACTGCTGATCGGGGGGGGGGGGGGCACTGATCTCTTATTGATGATCTGTCCTAAGGATAGATCATCAATAAAAATGAGCTGGAAAGCCCCTTTAATAAAGCCCAAGTACCACCTTAAAGGGGTTGTTCAGGATAACCACTTTTCTAATATGAGGCTGGGGAAGGTTCTCCAGTGTCTTCCAGCGCGTTCCAGTCCTGCTGCTCTGGTGTTTTCTTCCAGCGGAAGTCCCCACAACACTTTTCAGCAACCTCAGCGGTCATGTGCAGTGGGGACTTCCGCCAGAGGAAAACATCGGAGCATAAGGTCAGTAGGTTTTTTGTTTTTTGTTTTTTTTTATTACTTTCCCCGGTCTCATATTAAAAAAGTGGTTATTCTGGACAACCCCTTTAATTAATTGCCCCCTTATATTATACTGTGATGAACCGACCCTCAGTATTTTTACTTGCTCATATCAGTCCTCTTCCTACTTGTAGGAATGTTGTGCTTAATTTGGGTTTACACTGCTGGACGATACGCTTCAGTGGTTTTATGTGTGTATCATGGGAGATGGCTTGATGTAGTTGGCCAGTTTTATTATCCCTGGCCAGATGGCCATGGGGGAGAGGAGGCCAGTGACCTTAAATTCACCCACAGACACACAACTCTCCCAGCACCTAGGAAGACATCCATCTCTCCAAAAGTTCTGCAAAGGAGAGAGAAGGGGGCGCTGCCTGGGGAGGAGGTGTGGGGTGGGGCACTAGCCATATGCTGGGGGGAGACCTGGATTCTTGGTCATTCAGCAAAGAGGCAGCAAGGAGTTCTTATCTGTGGAGAAGATGTGAGGGCATTTCATGCTGTGGAATGCAGCATTTCATGCTGTGGAATGCAGCATTGGCCTAGCATGGAGGCCTGAAGCCTTTCCCTTTGTTCTGGATAGCATGTAGAAGACATGTTTCTGTAACTCATTTAAGGATGCGCCCTAGGCCCAAAAACCTGTTGCGGCCTAGAGAAACGGACCACGAGCCTGTGCCAGTATTTTTTTTTTTATCTATTATTTTCCTTTTTATCCATAATCTTCTTCTTTAGTCATTGAAACATATTTCTGTATATGTTAATGCTGAGTACCGACCCACTTGGGTTAATAAATATATAAAATTTAAAAAGCTTGTTTCGTATTATCCTATGACCCGGTCCGCTCACGGTGTGTGAGTGGGAGGTTAAGAAAGAAGGTTGATCGCAGGTGTGCCAAGCGGCTTAGCAAAGCGAGATCCTTCTCATATACCCCTGATTCCCCCTGACATAAATACTACTCCCCTAATCACCCTTTATATAAATGATGCCCCCTTCTATTCCTAATGTCCCCTTGTATAGATAACCACCCCCTTATGTTCAAAATGTTTCCTAATGCCCCCTTATATAATTGATGCTCCCTAATGGCCCCTTATATAAATAACCCCCCTTATATTAATAATGCCCTTATATAAATAACACCTCTTAAGTTCATAAAGCCCCCTTATATAAAATGCCCCATCCTAACATCCCCTTATCAGTGTAACTAGGGTGTAACTAGCAAAGACTGGGTCCCCCAGCAAACTTTTGACTTGGGCCCCCCCATGACATAGCACCCCCTTTCCCGTCCCCACACAGTATAATGCCCCATTTACACACACTATAATGGCCCACAGCGGCCCCTGCACACTGTATTATGGCCCACAGTGCCCCCTGCACATGGTATTATGGCCCACAGTGGCCCCTTCACACGGTATTATGGCCCACAGCGGCCCGTGCACACAGTATTATGGCCCACAGCAGCCCCTGCACACGGTATTATGACCCACAGTGCCCCTAGACACGGTATTATGTCTCACAGCGGCCCTTGCCCACGGTATTATGGCCCACAGTGGCCCCTTCACACGGTATTATGTCCTATAGCAGCCCCTGCACACGGTATTATGTCCCATACCGACCCCTGCACATAGTATTATGGCCCACAGCAGCCCCTCCAGATGGTATTATGTCCCACAGCGGCCCCTCCACACGGTATTATGTCCCACAGTGGCCCCTACACACGGTATTATGTCTCACAGCGGCCCCTGCCCACGGTATTATGTCCGACAGTGCTTCCGCACACGGTATTATATCCCATAGTGGCCCCTGCACACAGTATTATGCCTTTTCAGACCCCAGAGTATAATGATCGGAGACCCAGAGGAAGTGACAAACATAAAAACCACTGTTACTTACCTATCCTGGGCTTCGGCGCACTCCCTGCTGCTTTCGGCCTTCTTCAGTGTCGGCACAGACATCACGTGGGACAGGCTGGCGTCACGACGCATAATGACGCCGGCCTAGCCAAGTGACGTCTGGGAAGTCACCAAAGAGGCCCGAAGACTGCTGGGAGTCACACCGGATTGCAGGAGAGATGAGTAACACTGGTTTTTATGTTTGTCACCTTCCCTGGGTCTCCGATCATTATACTCTGGAGTCTTTTCAGACTCCAGAGTATAATAATAGTAGTATTTGTTGGGGTTCGTAGGTCCACAGCCTCTCTTACCAATTTCCGCTCCTGCTCACAGCAACATCCACTTCTCCTTCTGCATCCCATAACAAAAGGGGAAGAGGAGGCGGCCATGAGCAGGAGTGGGGATAGGTAAGTAAATAGGGCCCATTACCTGCTGGGGTTACTGCAGCAGGTAACGGCCTATTAAAATAAAAAAATAAAGTTATACTCACTGTGAAGGATCTCGCCTCACCAAGCCACTTGGCACACCTGTGACCAACCTTCTTTACCTCCTGCTCACACACCGTGAGCAGACCGGATTCATAGGATAAAATGAAACGAGCTTTATAAATTTTATATGTTTATTAACCCAGGTGGGTTGGTACTAAGCACTAACATATACAGAAATACATACACTACCGTTCAAAAGTTTGGGGTCACCCAGACAATTTTGTGTTCTCCATGAAAACTCACACTTTTATTTATCAAATGAATTGCAAAATGAATAGAAAATATAGTCAAGACATTGACAAGATTAGAAATAATGATTTTTATTTGAAATAATAATTTTCTCCTTCAAACTTTCAAATAACCTAGCATGTCTATCCAGTGTGGATTTTTTGGTGTTACCACCACACTCGCCCACATTGTACTGTACTCTGTGGTGACATATTGTGTAAACCCGATCTAAAATGAGAAATGATTCAGCTGAGACAAACAGGACCCTTCACAAGCTATGGCTATGTGCTATATGGTTGCTGACTATATCCACTTTTAGGAAATGATAGAAAACTTGGGCAGAGCATCCACTTCTGTGCTGCGCAATGCCAGCCGTGTGAAACGCATAGTATGAGGAGGATACTGTCATGCGCGGTTTCCTTTCTATGTTCAGCTGAGCGCTGACTTCCGAATTTCGGTTCGTAAAGACATTTCCGGGGCTATCAAGATGGCTGCGCCCTGCAGTGAGACCTCGGGAACCCCACTGCGATCGCCGGTAGGAACTCCTGGCAAAGTCCGGGACTTGATCAATGAGGGAATAGTTAGCGACGAGCGAAGTGACAGCCGGTGAGTATGAGAGAGCACAGGAATGGCGGGGATGTGTGCGTTATCTGCTTGGAGACCCTCCGCATGGCTGTAGATCTATTAACATAGAAAGTCCTGCTCAGTTATAGGCTGAAGCTTCATCCTCATCTTCACTTATTTTATGGGTCTCCATAATGCTGTTGTGATGGAATTAACAGGTCCTAATCACCAGTCTGGGATTTTCAGAAACAGAAAAAATGAGAATAACCCTTTAAATGGAAGCACAGCTGTCATTTAATTTTCTATCATTGAACCCTCTTCCTACCTGATGTCTATAACACTCTGTATTCCTTTTATGTATGCTGTACTAATTTCTTATACTGCAGTCTTTGGTCTAATTCTGATCAGACACTTGATCTCAAACTCTAGATTTTACTATGCTTTCTCTCCCTCTGAGCTTTGCTAACAATCCTGTAATGTCTCAGCCCAGCATAACTTGAAGACTTGTCCGCTTGTCCTCCCCGCAAAGGGACAAGTCCCCAAGTCCATTCTGATCTGGTACCATTATGAAGAACAATTTGTCCCGTAAACATTAAGCCCTTATATGGCTCTGGGAACGGAAATATAAAAAAGTTATGGGGATCTGAAGGCGGGGAGTCGAAAATGAAAATTTAAAAATGCCACCAGCAGGAAGAGGTTAAATGTTTCTATAAACTGTGTTCATACCATGAGACCCATGTTTTCTTTCCTTTTTTTAATAATAATCTTTAGGAAGGATGCAAGTATTTTGCCAGAAGAAAATAATAGTTTTGAAGCCTTAGATGATTCAATCTCATATGAGGCAACAAGCAAAGAAGCATTCTTTTCTAGAGTGGAAACATTTTCCATATCCTTTACATTGACGTGCACATGCCAAAAAGTGTTGACATATTCCCCAATCACTCTGCATTAGTACTGGATGCTTTTTTTTATCATATACACAAATTTAATGTTAGCCAGCTATCTTTTTAATGGGGTTGAAAACCTGATTCAGATTATGGGTGGAATATATTTTAAAGTGTAACTAAACTTCAAGACAACTTTTTATTTTCTGGCAGCTTTTGTGTCATTAATAAATTTTGTAATCTACCTTATTAACAAATATTAGCTTCTCTCTGTGATATATATAATTTTTTTTTTCACGCTTTCCTTTGTTTTTCTATTGAGAACTGTTCCCTGCTTCTTACAGTGTACAGGGTTGTATGAAATGATGAAAAAATGATAGTGCAGGAGGGTAACTTCAGATGGCTATGTCCTGGGCATTATAAAATACTTTTGCTTTTGGTGTGGTATGAAAGAGGAGATGCATCTGCATATAAATATTCCAATCCTGACTGTTTTCAACCAGTGATATATCTGGAAATCATACAGGTAGAATCATTATGTCATATGGAAGATGAGAATCTTCTCTTTCATCTGACACCAAAAACAAGATTCTATGTTTAATCATGCCCGAAATATAGTTTGTAGCGACCCCACACTCATTTTGTAATTTCACACATGCACAATGAGAAGCAGAAAAGCAATGAAAAGAGCTAAAAAGTGCAGGCTTTCACAGAAAGGAGCTAAAATTTGTTAATAAAGTATATGTTTAATATATATATATATATATATATATATATATATATATATTTTAATACAAAATGTATTAATGACACCCATGCTGCCAGAAAATAAAAAGTTTAGGCTAGGAGAATCTGCCGCAGATTCCGCCAAAAATTGGCAGAGAGAAAAGTCCTGCACAGAGTTTTCTCTCTGCATGTTTCAGTATAAAACTGTGGGAAACCCACCAGACTCCATTATAGTCTATGGGGTCCACAGGTAACCTCTGTATTATTGGATGGCCCCTTGACATTCTGGTCCCCAGCAGACCCAAACGACGGAGAACCCGGTGCAAGTGTGAACCTAGCCTTATGTTTTAATAAGACAGGTCTGCTTTGTCTGACAACAACATTGAATACCATCATTATGGTATAATATGTTTTTTTAATCAAATCTAAGTTTTATGGATTACAGAATTTCAGTCACTCACCAATGTTCAATGTTTCCTTAATCTGAAAACTCCCTAAAATGGGCTGGGAAACCTCCAGAGTTGTCTCCTCTCATCTGCGCTCAGTATGGATGGTCAAATATAGAATGTGACATGCTGAAGTGTTCAAGTTGCAGTGCCTACCTCTGCGCTAGCCTCCAGCCAGCATTGGACTTCAACAAGTGTGAGTAATGATTACTAAAGTCTTACACTTTACATGTATCCAAGCCCAAGACACAGGGCTTCTAAAAGACATCCATTAAGAAACGTAGCATCTGCTTTTATGTTAGTTAAAGGGGTTTTCCGGGCAAAAAACTTTTTAAAAAAAAGGTACTTTAGTGCTATTAATGGGTTAATAATTGCACCAAAATACCTTTAGCAGTGTTTTGAGTAATTTCTGGCTTTCTCTGGGAGCCCTTAGCATCCTCTGCATTTGTTTACATGGCTAGCTTCCTGCTTTCCTAGCCTACAACTCCCATGATCCCCCTCTCACTGCCTCTCTCACACTCCCACCCTGTTTCCCTAGCTAGCCCCCAGACTACTGCTCTATCTATCTACCTACCTAACTCAGCCACAGTCCCCCACCCCCTTCCAATCATACTTACCTGTCTTCTGTGTCCTGGATTTCATTTTCTTCAGTCCCGCTAGCATCTTCTTCTGTGGACTTCTTGCGCATGCGTGGTATGCGTTCTTAGCTTCTGCCAGTGACTGCTCTATTGTGCAGGCGCCGGCAGAAGTGGAGGAAGTAACGCTTCATGCCAGAAGACTGAAGATGGTGGGTAAGTATAAGGTGACGGGGGGAGTATTGGTGATGCTACGTTTCTGGAAATCTGGAAACTGAACGTCACCAAATCATCAGAAAATATGCCTGGGGCAGTCACATGACCGCCCCAGGTATATAGGTAAATATACATTTTTTTAATGAAGTCAGTTAGACAGGGGAGGGGGTTTAGTTTAGGGTTTAATTTTCAATTTATGCAGGACAACCCCTTTAAATTGTTATACATCTAATTTATGATTGTCTGATTTGTGTGTCATCAGACAAGCAGCGCTGCTTAGAATTGCAGGAAGCACTGAGGACCTCTCATGAAAAGTTTTGCTTTTGGCCTGATAATCAATGTCCAGGTAATGCTTACTATGAATACCTCTGTTGATTCAAATATATTTAGTTTCTTTACATATAGAAATTTGAGCATGCAGCTGTCCCTCTTGCAGATATATGAAAGAGCACAGTAGACTTCTGCCATAAATGTAGGATTTCCTGTCTAAGTCTCATGTCCCTGCATCAAAAACTGATGCCTCCCCTGGAGTAACAAGATATAGTAAAGCATTTGCTGCCTGATATTCTTTAAAAATATATATATTTAAAAAAAAAATCTAAATCTGCTATCACTAACTACTGCTGATATTAGACAGCTCATGTCACACAGCTATAATAGAGATTATAGTGCAATCTCCCTTGCTGTATATTTTAAGTCTCTTTGATTATTTGGGAGAATATGTAAAGAAAAGGATAATTCCGCTGTACCCCAGCAGCAGTGAAAGTACAATCCTCAGGCTGCCCATGTGATGCTGTGCTGAAGCATCATGGGATTGATAGCACAGCACAGAGGCAGAGAAATATAAACGTTAAGATGGCATCTTATTAGGAGTAAGGGGAAGCTGGATTGTAGGGATATGAAGGCAGTATACATGAAAGAAGCCTGGAGAGTGACAGACAGTCAGGTGAGGGGTGCAAGGATGGAAAAAAGGGTCTTGCCTGGAGTGCTTCTTTAATAAAATAAAAGAAAAAAAAATTACAAAAATGCTGTTTAATACATGCAATTTGTTTAAAATAAAAAATAGCCATTTAAGAAATCTTTCTTTGTGACTGAATTATTTTATTTGCCTAGTAAAGTTCATGTAAAAAGCACTGCATTTTTTTCTTCCTTTATTCATTCCAGAACATTTCTGGACTCTTCTGGTATCTGAGACCTCTTCAGTAATCAGTGACTTTATTGAACGTTTCCAAAATCTTTGTCACTTGGAGTTGCAGCTTCCATCCTTGAAACATGAAGATCTCAAAAGCATGGTAATTCATCACTGGAACAAAATTTCATAAAAACACAAATGAGTTTCTCCATCTCTGGATGAGTCTGTATAGTGGAAGACTTGATCAGTAATCCGTCAAATTCTCTTCCCCAGATATGTATGTGATGTCATATTATAGGCCAGTCAGCATACAAAAGTGGCTGAATATTATGTTCTTCTTTATTTTGTATACCAAGGCTTTGCACACGAGTCACTGATCTCATATATGTTGTTAGACTTGTACTGAAAATCTGATAATGTACTGTGCAGAACAACCGATTAGCAATGAATAATGTAAAGTCATTTTTCTGGGTATTTATCGGGAACACAGTGCTCTAGTGTAACTGTGCACCTTTAAACACCCTTGTTTAAAGTGCTTCTTTCTCAGGACCTGATGAGCATTAGTGTATAGGACAATCGTGTTCCTGCATTGCTGTTTTAACATGCAGTATTCTATCATTACATTTCATCACCATATATCATATACCAAATTAGAAAAGGTTTATCTCCATAATGTTCAACTAAAATTTATCGTCATTTGATGATCACTTATTGTTAAGGTGAGATGTCTATTTGTTTTTATCTTAGGACCTTACAGAGGAAACTGTAAGTCTGCTTCTTCACTTGATTGAAGATGAGCTACAAGGACGAGAGAATTCAAGTCGCAGCTTGATCAGTGACTCTTTGCAGGTGCACATCTCTGCCTGCATTTTGGCATTTTGTGGATGGAACAGCAGGTCCGTTAAAAGAATTTTTACTGTTCACACCTGTAGGTCTTGTTATAACTTGTTTAGCAGTATTCCAGTTTTATTTCTGCAATTTGTTTTTTGTTGTTTTTTTGGGGGGGTTTAGAATGGATCTTAACTGTGCTCATGTAACAAATGTACATGTATGTTTTAAAAAAAAAAAAAAAAAAAAAAAAATATATATATATATATATATATATATATATATATATATACACACACACACACACATATTGGGTACGGAAAGTATACAGACCCCTTTAAAATGTCACTATTTGTTTCATTACAGCCATTTGCTACAAGCAAAAAAGTTCATTTTATTTCTCATTAATGTACACTCAGCACCCCATCTTGACAGAAAAAAAAACAGAAATGTAGATATTTTTCAAATTTACTAAAAAAGAAAAACTGAAATATCACATGGTCATAAGTATTCAGACCCTTTGCTGTGACACTCATATTTAACTCACATGTTGTCCATTTCCTTCTGATCCTCCTTGAGATGGTTCTACTCCTTCATTGGAGTCCAGCTGTGTTGAATTAAACTGATTGGACTTGATTAGAAAAGGCACACACCTGTCTATATAAGACCTCACAGCTCACAGTGCCCAAGGAGCTCAGAGACAGAATTGTGGCAAGGCAAAAGAATTTCTGCAGCACTCAAGGCTCCTAAGAGCACAGTGGCCTCCATAATCCTTAAATGGAAGAAGTTTGTGGATGACCAGAACTCTTCCTAGACCTGGCCGTCCAGCCAAACTGAGCAATCGTGGGAGAAGAGCCTTGGTGAGAGGTAAAGAAGAACCCAAAGATCACTGTGGCTGAGCTCCAGAGATGCAGTAGGGAGATGGGAGAAAGTTCCACAAAGTCAACTATCACTGCAGCCCTCCACCAAATAGGGCTTTATGGCAGAGTGCCCCGAAGGAAGCCTCTCCTCAGTGCAAGACATATGAAAGCCCACATAGAGTTTGCCAAAAAACACATGAAGGACTCCCAGACTATGAGAAATAAGATTCTCTGGTCTGATGAGACGAAGATTGAACTTTTTGGCGTTAATTCTAAGCGGTATGTGTGGAGAAAACCAGGCACTGCTCATCACCTGCCCAATACAATCCCAACAGTGAAACATGGTGGTGGCAGCATCATGCTATGGGGGTGTTTTTCAGCTGCAGGGAAAGGACGACTGGTTGTAATTGAAGGAAAGATGAATACGGCCAAGTACAGACATATCCTGGAAGAAAACCTCTTCCTCAGTGCTCTGGACCTCAGACTGGGCCGAAGGTTCACCTTCCAACAAGGCAATGACCCTAAGCACACAGCTAAAATAACAAAGGAGTGGCTTCAGAAAAACTCTGTGACCATTCTTGACTGGCCCAGCCAGAGCCCTGACCTCAACCCAATTGAGCATCTCTGGAGAGACCTGAAAATGGCTGTCCACCAACGTTCATCCAACTTGACAGAACTGGAGAGGATCTGCAAGGAAGAATGGCAGAGGATCCCCAAATCCAGATGTGAAAAACTTGTTGCATCATTCCCAAGAAGACTCATGGCTGTACTAGCTCAAAAGGGTGCTTCTACTCAATACTGAGCAAAGGGTCTGAATACTTATGACCAAGTGATATTTCAGTTTTTCTTTTTTAATAAATTTGCAAGAATATCTACATTTCTGGTTTTGTTTCTGTCAAGATGGGGTGCTGAGTGTACATTAATGAGAAATAAAATGAACTTTTTTGCTTGTAGCAAATGGCTGCAATGAAACAAAGAGTGAAAAATTTAAAGGGGTCTGCATACTTTCCATTCCCATTGTTTATACACACATACATACATGCATACATACATATAATACAAACTTTCAGGCTGGTCATGCTGTCTGTTGTTTTCTGAAACCTGAAATACCCCTTTAAGATATATATTGAAATAAGATGTTACAATAAGATTCCAAACAGAGAATATTGTAGTGGTTTACATGCAAACCTAATACTGTGTTTTTTTTTTGTTTGTTTTTTTAAATCAAGCCCTTCCTCTGGTTTTTTGAATCTCTCTATCATTCACTGTCCTCGATGTATGAGAAAGGTTGGTTTGTGGAGTTTCCAGCAGCTTGAGTCTGTAGATCTAGACTCATCCTTGGGACCGCCGAGCACACCATTGTCTCCAGGAGAAGCTTTTGGTGACAGAATACCTTTAGGAGTTATGTCCCCAAATAGAAGGATGACTCGTAGCCGAGAACTCGAGCAGGTAGTTTTGATTAGTCAGTACATTATTTTTATCAACATAAAAAAAATATAAAAACTGGATTAATCTGACACAGATTTGATGCACATTTTACCCAGAGGGTAAAATTTCCTGTGGAAATCCACAAGAGAATGGGCATGCTAAAGCCACAGCATGTACTGAAATCTATTATGTTTTTCCACTAAATGTGGAAGAGATTTTGCAATGTCATCTGCATGATTTTACTGTACATTGTTACAGATTTGGCTGTTGGTTATCAGACCAAAAATGTAATTTGTATTGTTCTTAAAAGGGTTGTTTGGATTTGAATCATCTTTGAGTATGACCATACATTGTCCTGTTTATAAAGTTAATTAAACTGTATTATTTGATTGCATAAAAAATCTGTGTGCCTTTAGAGTTCTTAGCAATGTTATTTGTCCCAAATCTCCTGAATGTTATGCATGTTACAGAGCTACTTTAAACTAGTTCCTAATTTAACCTTTGAAGGGATGTTATAGAAGGCATTTTTTTGTTTGGTTGTTTTTTAAAGTTCTTCTGTCTTAAGAAAGATGCTTTATTGTATGTATTAAAGGCAGTGACATTTTGCATTCTTGGTACATTTTCATCTTTCATACTTTGTGCAGGCTGTGTCACCAGCCTTAGTTTTGTCGAATATCCTCAGATTTTTAATGAGTTTTGCTGTGTGACATACATAAAATTCAGACTTCAGGCCCACATGGCTTGAAAGTGGTTAGTGGCCAACTAGACCACCTATCTTACATTGATGGAGGAAAGTGTAAAAATAAATAAGCTCTTGCTGAATTAAGGTAAATGATATGCAAGCAAATATATACTGTAATTTGTGTTCTCAGAGTCCCTCCTTTGCTAATACACAAGTGCGCAGTGGAGGATCTTCAGTCTTGCCTGAGTCAGATACTGTTCGGAGCCGCCCAGTAACCCGCAGCATGGGACATGGTGACGGACAAGGAGCCACACCTGAAATTTATTCCAGTCCTCATCGTAAGGCTAAACGCCCAAGACTCTGCTCAACTGGTAGTATGGTAAGTCTTGAGGGAGACTTAAGTTTTTAATATTTGGTTTTGTTCTCTATTAATTCTGGATTTTATTTATGTCCTTTGTGTAATTATTTTCTTTATACACATCTTGGTCATTCAGGATTCTTCAACCAAGGGTTCTTTTGATCCTCTAAATCAACACAGAAGTTGGTGCCCTTGGCTGACAGTACGACAAGAAGGTGACCGAGGCATAGCAGAAACAAAAGAAAATGGAAATTCAGACCTGACGGCAGTTGCTGGGTGGAAGGAGGTGTTGCGAGTACTGCTTGGTGAGGAAAAATCCAGGACCCGGTTGGAAACAGATTCTTCAGTGAGTAACAGGAATAACATTATAATGGATATCCTCTATTCTTAGAAACTCTTAATTTTTTTTAAGTCTGTCCCAGTTCTGATTTGACAAAACCTTTTCGGTAGGCATTGACAAAAATCTTGTACTACAGACAAGCTCTGTCCTACCGTGAGCAGGGATTTGGAGAAAGCGCTTAAATGTGCATGGCCACATTTTTCAGTGATCAACACATTGTTTTTCTTCGCAACCCTGTTCTGAATTGGTGGGTAACAAGCCACTGCCTCTTAAGGTTACTTTTTGTGTGTGCCGAATTTACCAGCCTGAACATATGCTGGGAGAGGGACTCCTAGCATTATAATTATGTATGCTGCTAGGAGTCCCTGCTTCCCAGTGAAATACTGTTCCGTAGTGATTACAGTACAGTCATGTGAAAGTAACTTTAAAGGGGTTGTGCAGAACTCAAAAACATGGCTGCTTTTTTTTTTCTCAGGAAGTAACATCATGTCCATTGGTCACATGGCAATTCTACCTGTACATCTCCATACCATTAAAATGAATGAGACTGCACTGCAGGACGGCTATGTGACCATCGGACATGATGTTACTTCCTAAGGAGAAGTCCTTCTCAACCCCTTTAAGAACATAATTGTTGGTGGGATGTGCTGACAATAATCTAATCTATATAGGCAATTTAGGACTAAATGGTTGTTCTAGATCCATCTGCACCTGCCTTTGATAGAGAAAGTAGTGCTTTTCTTGCAGTATTAACACAGTGCTAATACTGTCTTGTGAGGTAAAGGCCACATGGAGCAGATAAAACCCTCTTTTACCTGCAAAGTTGTGCGTCTTAGGGTCTGTTCACTTATACAGTGCCTTGCGAAAGTATTCGGCCCCCTTGAACTTTTCAACCTTTTTCAGGCTTCAAACATAAAGATATAAAATTTTAATTTTTTGGTGAAGAATCAACAAGTGGGACACAATTGTGAAGTGGAACGAAATTTATTGGTTATTTTAAACTTTTGTAAAAAATAAAAAACTGAAAAGTGGGGCGTGCAATATTATTCAGCCCCTTTACTTTCAGTGCAGCAAACTCACTCCAGAAGTTCAGTGAGGATCTCTGAATGATCCAATGTTGTCCTAAATGACTGATGATGATAAATATAATCCACCTGTGTGTAATCAAGTCTCCGTATAAATGCACCTGCTCTGTGATAGTCTCAGGGTTCTGTTTAAAGTGCAGAGAGCATCATGAAGACCAAGGAACACACCAGGCAGGTCCGTGATACTGTTGTGGAGAAGTTTAAAGCCGGATTTGGATACAAAAAGATTTAAACATCCTTTAAACATCCCAAGGAGCACTGTGCAAGTCAATATTGAAATGGAAGAAGTATCAGACCACTGCAGATCTACCAAGACCCGGCCGTCCCTCTAAACTTTCATCTCAAACAAGGAGAAGACTGATCAGAGATGCAGCCAAGAGGCCCATGATCACTCTGGATGAACTGCAGAGATCTACAGCTGAGGTGGGAGAGTCTGTCCATAGGACAACAATCAGTTGTACACTGCACAAATCTGGCCTTTATGGAAGAGTGGCAAGAAGAAAGCCATTTCTCAAAGATATCCATAAAAAGTCTCGTTTAAAGTTTGCCACAAGCCACCTGGGAGACACACCAAACATGTGGAAGAAGGTGCTCTGGTCAGATGAAACCAAAATCGAACTTTTTGGCCACAATGCAAAACGATATGTTTGGCGTAAAAGCAACACAGCTCATCACCCTGAACATACCATCCCCACTGTCAAACATGGTGGTGGCAGCATCATGGTTTGGGCCTGCTTCTCTTCAGCAGGGACAGGGAAGATGGTTAAAATTGATGGGAAGATGGATGGAGCCAAATACAGGACCATTATGGAAGAAAACCTGTTGGAGTCTGCAAAAGACCTGAGACTGGGATGGAGATCTATCTTCCAACAAGACAATGATCCCAAACATAAAGCAAAATCTACAATGGAATGGTTCACAAATAAACGTATCCAGGTGTTAGAATGGCCAAGTCAAAGTCCAGACCTGAATCCAATCGAGAATCTGTGGAAAGAGCTGAAAACTGCTGTTCACAAACGCTCTCCATCCAACCTCACTGAGCTCCAGCTGTTTTCCAAGGAAGAATGGGCAAGAATTTCAGTCTCTCGATGTGCAAAACTGATAGAGACATACCCCAAGCGACTTGCAGCTGTAATCGCAGCAAAAGGTAGCGCTACAAAGTATTAACTTAAGGGGGCCGAATAATTTGGCACGCCCCACTTTTCAGTTTTTTATTTTTTACAAAAGTTTAAAATATCCAATAAATTTCGTTCCACTTCATGATTGTGTCCCAGTTGTTGATTCTTCACCAAAAAATTAAAATTTTATATCCTTATGTTTGAAGCTTGAAATGTGGCAAAAGGTTGAAAAGTTCAAGGGGGCCGAATACTTTCGCAAGGCACTGTAGGTGCTGAATTTTGCTGGTAAACAGCAATATTACCTGCAAAAACTTGCAGCCATGAACAAGTGGCTTGAAAATTGTGCCAACATACTGATCTGCCTGAATACCGCTCTGTGTAGCCTTACAAGGCAGAAACTGGTATAGATAAAGGAACTGTACTATATGAGTGGTACTTTTTCATATATTTGAGTTACTCATATATAAATAGATATTTTAACCCCCACCCATCAGACTAGAAATATCTCTGGGGGACTTTGAAGTATTTCTTTGTCATTCGGGTTTACTCCTGAACGTGAGAAGTCACATTTACAGTGGAAACAGTACTGTATACCTGTATAACATCTATAACAAGCATTTTTTTGACTGAGGTGAAAAACTGATTAAGGCCAAGGCCCCACGTAGCAAAATGTAGCTGAAACGCATCGCCTTTTTTTTTTTTTTTTTTTTTTATAATGCAGCATTTTTGTAGAGTTTTTTTTTTTTTTTTGCCTTATTAAACCTATAGGGAAAACACCAAGGTTTCTGCAGGTATAATTGACATGCTGCGATTTTCCAAAATGTGGGCGTTTTTGAAAACGCTTTTTTTTTTTGCATCGCTTTTTTTTTTTTTTTTTTTTTTTTTTTTGTGCAATGTGTGGATGGGATTAGCCAGAATTTCATTCACTTTGCAGGTACTGTAAAACACTGTTTTTTTTTTTTTTTTTCTGCAGTGGTGCTTTAGCCTGAAATTGAAAAAAGACAAATGGAACACACTTGGGGTAAAACAATACAATCAACATTGATGGTATATTGTCTGTTTTTTTTTCTGACCAAAACAAAGACTAGTTTAATTCCTTCCCACTGCAGCCAATTTTTGTTTTTTGATTGTAGTTTGTTACTCCCCGCCTTCCAAAAGCCATAACTTTAAAATGTTAAAAAAAAAATCCGCCCAAAATAAATTCTTCAAGTTGCTATATTGTGGCACTGGTACCTTTTTTAGGACACACAATGTGCTTTTTATTTATGCCATTTTTATGCCATTTTTTTGGGAAGCAAAATGACTAAAAAACAGTAGCTTGGCTCTTTAGATTTTTGTTTTCCTGCTATCATGTTTATCATAAGGGAAAAGATTTTTTTAGAACTTTGTTATTTGGTCATTTTTCGACATGTGGATACCTAACGTATTTATGTTTTACTTTATTTTTATGTGCTCTGGGAAAAGGAGGTGATTTTAATGTTCTTCTTTTCTCTTTTTTTCTTTTCCTTTAAACTTTTACTTTTAAACCCTTCTAGGGTTCTAGAACCTCAAGTGGTCTGATCACTAATGCAATACACTGCAATGCTTCAATAGGCTCCCAGCTCCCACCTGTCTAGGCAACAGATCACTGCCCCAGGATCTCATCACGGGGGATGGTAATCCTAGCCAGTTTTGACAGAGGCATCTGTAGAGTTAATGCCGCCAGTGGACTCCCGGCGGCTATAGCGGCTGCCATGTGTAAAGTTTAAAGAGTTCTCCGGGAATTGGGCAAAAAATAAAGATGAAAAAAAAAAATGTCAGGGAACCTACCCTATACTTACCTTAATACTCTTAGCAAGAGGCAGAAGCTTGTTTTGGCACTAGGAATAGCATTGTTTTAAAAAAAAAAAAAAGAAAGCCACTGCTTTGCTCTATGAATAAAATAACTCCAGGATCGGTAAGGGGCTCACACCACCTATCAGCAATATATCCTCTATGGTAGAAAATAAATATTTTTAATGCCTTTGAAAACTTTTTTTTTTTTTACTTAACGTTTTTCTAAATTTTGCAGGCTTGAACCTGCGATGTACCAGAGACTGCAATACAACCGTATAGGAGTCTATGCATTCTTGTATAACTACTGAGGCCTGCCAAGCAGGTCTCAATAGTAATAATACTGTGACACGCATGGGAACCTTTAGAAGGCTCCTGGCTGCCGTACTAACCAGACTGCTCCTGTGCAACCTCATTGACCGTCAAGTTAGTATGGCAGCCGGAAGCCTTCTTAAGGTTACCATGTGTGTCACAATTTCAGCAACAACAGGAGGAGGGAGCACAGAGGGCTCAATGGCCCTACAAGCATTTATTGCCTGTGATCAGAGAGAACTCTGATTGTGTGCATTAACGCTGGATCTCCGCTGTGCAATACAGAGATCTGACAGTTATGGCACTCGTTCTAATTGTGAGCAGGTGCCATACCCAAAGACCCGCCAGAAGAAGCAGAACAAAAAGGGCAAACTCGATTTGATGATTCTGTTAAAAACAGAATTGTCAGACTCCTTAAGAGCAAATTAATTTGATTAATCGCCCAGCCCCATATGTATTACAGCGAAAGGGAGGGTGATTTGAATTTTCAGTTTTTTAAAACATACATATATAAACAATATATATATATATATATATATATATATATATATATATATATATATTTATTTTATTTATTTTTTATTTTTTTTGCCTGAATTGGACCTGTGATCCTTAGATTGCTTGTACCATAGACTGTAATACTACTGTATTGTAGTCTATGGGAAAATTCTTGTATAACTATTGAAGCCTGCTACAGTTGTTGTATTTTATGGCTCATGCCTGCCATAGCAACCAAACAGCTCCCATGATCCTGACATGCGGGAACCATTCAGGGGTGGTGTGAAAGCAACAGAAAACTTCTCATCTGACCATGCACCTGAGGAGGGGGTTAAGTACCTGTGATCAGAGATATCTGTGTAAAACCGCAGAGGCCCCAGGGCTATGGTGCCCGCTCAGCTCCTGAGAGGGTGCCATATTTAAAATCTCAGCATTCGCCATACTCTTACTACAGTCGACGGGAAAAATCTTTGCGCTTTCTATGCTAAGAAGTCAAGGAGGTCTCCCTATCAATGATTAACAGCCTCCCCTCTGTGACTGTACAGAGAGCTGTCAGTCACTTTTAGGACCACCCACCATTGACTTCTTAGAGAAAGCAGAGATTTCAGTAGATAAATGATATCATTTTTTACCACATCATTATTTATCTATTCTGTTCCTCCTTCTCTATAACATGCTGCCTGCAGATTGAACATAAGTTTCCATTTGGCAGGTTTCCTTTAAAAAATCTGTCAGGCTGATACGCAGCCTCAACAGAAATGAATGATGTTAAGCTCCAACTCTGTCCCCTCCAGCAGCAAGTGGAGAGCATGATGGGTTAGCCAAAACAAGCTCCTGCTTTTTAAAAGAATGCTGGTATGTAAAGCAGGTACCCTGTCTTTTTTTTTTTCTATACCAAATTCTGGAGAATAAGGAGAGCCTAAATGCTAGAAACACCGGAATCCTATCTGTGCAGTGTACAGCCAAGGAAAGCTGTGTGTAGACATGTAGAGGCTGTGAAGAGGGACCTGCCTCTCCACTCACTGTGTTCCCATCTTGAGCCTGCTGGTTTCTAAAGACTTCCTTAGTAACAGGAAGTGAACAGCAAAGTAGGAAGGAGGGAGACGCCTAGTGGCAGGAACTTTAGGCTAAGGCCCAACGTGGCTTTTTTGCTGCGGGAGAAACTGTGGCGGGATTGCATCGTGGTTCTTCCCGCAGCGCTTTTAGACAGAAAGTTTGCAGAGTTTTCCTCTGCGGACTTTGTTTCAATTATACCTATGGGGAAACCCCGGCGTTTCTGTAGGTATAATTGACATCCTGTGATTTCCATAACCGTGTCGGATTCACTAGAGTCCCATCCACTTTGCTCTGACCGTAAAATGTAGCGATTTTTTTTCGCGGCGCTTCCGCCGCGGTCGAATCACGGCGCTTACGACACGTGGGGCTTTAGACTTAGAGAGGTTTTTCAAACTGACAAGCTTTATTATTAGTGACCATTTAACTGCACCTGACTGCACAGTGTGAAAGCACCCAAAGTATACAGTATGTGTTCCATGCATAATACTGTTTGTACCTCATAGCTAGAGAGTTGTATGGCACATTGCAGGTGGTGTAATAGGAAGATGCTTTCTTATGCCCTGACTGTTGTCAGTTGTTTCTATTGTTGCCAGTAATAGCTTTTTATGTATTTTTACATTTACTAAATACTTAAACCTAGTTAAGCATCATACATATTTACAAAATCTTGTTTCAGAGTGTTCCAGAGAAATCACGCAAAGTCTTCAGAATATTTAGACAATGGCAAGTGAGCAGCTCATCTTGATGGCCATGGAATGTCTTTCCTTTACTAGGCGATTTCCTGTTTAGTCACCATGTTCCAGCATCATCCCTGCTGTGAGATGAATATGTCTGTCTTCTGTAAATCCATATCTTTACTGAGGACTGTTTTCTATATAGTGCTATCCCCTCACCACTTCTGGAAAGTAGACTTTTAAAAATGGAGATTAAAACAAAATCATTGTAAAAAATAAGTTTATTGTCACGTGAGTGGAAGATGCCTGGGAAAGCTGAACATGAACATTTGAGTCACCTGCATTTGTAACCAAGACAGCTGGGCAATTGTGGACCAGAAAGTCATTAATGCTAACTATTTTTTGGAAGTATATTACTTTGATAGAACATTTGTGAGCAGGGGTTTTATTCATATTATTATGTTTCTTTGCATGCCTTTCTTACTGTAATAAATATTCTGGAATATCCAAATAGGAACTTTATTTCTCTGGGACAGAACCTAGTTTTTTGTAGTGATATATTTCCGATTTTCTTCCAACTATGGTGGATCTAAAATACGCCTGAATGTTAGATTGATTAGACATACATGACAGACACATTCTGTATTATAGTATACAATTTAGAAATTAAACATTATCTTAACAGTTTGCTTAAAGGGGTTTTTGGGGTAAAATATTGATGTATCCTAATGATAGGTCACTAGTATCATAACTGTGGGAGTCTGACACCTCCATTGATCTGCTCTCAGCAGCTGATACACAGAGAATGGAACAGGAAGAAGACAGCGCTGTTCGCTTTGTGGTGGCTGAACCAAGTCACTGCAGCTTAGGTCCCATTCAAATGAATGTGACCTATCTGCAGTATCTGGCCTGGATACAAAGCTGAGAACACAGTTGTCTGCTTCCTTTCTTCAGCTGAGAACAGCTGATTAATGGGGATGTCAGATGTAGGACTCCAACTAATCTGATATCCTTAGGATAGGTCATCAGTATTTTACGCTCGGAAAAAACCTTTAGGCTAAGGCCCCACGTTGCAGAAACACAGCTTTTCTGGTTGTGTTTTTTTGAGCCAAAGCCAGGAGTGGATTGAGCTAAAAGTGGAAGTATAAGTAATTCCTATATATTTCCCTATCCCTTTGTAGCCATTCTTGATTTTGGCTAAAAAAAAACAACAAAAAAAGCTACATTTCCGCACCACAGACCCTCAGCCTTAAAGCTACTAGAAAATTATTCTTAACTACACCTGTGCCACCTTTCCACAGATTGCTGTCAACTCGAGCTGATGCTGTGGCGTTCTTTTTTCAACAATACTACTTCATGCCAAGGGCTACCGATATGTAATGCTACGGCTATTATGCTGACACTATCCACAGATTTCCCTGGAATGATATCTTAACCCTGGGGACTGCCAGCAGCTGTGTGTAGTTTCTGATCACATTGAGTCAACAGATTAGAAAATGAAAATCAATAGGCAGAAGTAGTTAAGTAAATTTCCGTTTCGACATAGTACCCCTTTTGAAACTGTGTAGTAACTACTTTTGCACCTTACTCTGGTGGCATCATGTTATTAGGAGACAGCACTCACATATGGCACATGTAGTTAACATTCACTTTTTCAGCGCCCCAATGATTAGCTTTGCAGAATGCTGCAGGATGGGGGGGGGGATAGTGAAGCAGGGGTTGTGGATGCCTCATTTCTCAGCCTACCCTGCTGACACTGACTTGAGGCAGGAGTAGACTGGTGTTAGTAATGTCATAGGTAGATGGGGTAGCAGTTGGGGAGGCTAAGGAATGAGACTTCCACACCCCCTGCTTCGCTGTG
Source organism: Leptodactylus fallax (assembly GCA_947044405.1). NCBI lineage: Eukaryota > Metazoa > Chordata > Amphibia > Anura > Leptodactylidae > Leptodactylus > Leptodactylus fallax. The sequence goes on along the minus strand of CAMRHE010000134.1, from coordinate 1,895,246 downwards.
TAAAGCCAATCATCCCGGTGCCTGGGAACCTGTATCTATACAGTAAGCAAGTTTTTATATTCTATTATATTACCACATAACCCCTTTAAAGCCTACATTTCAGTCTGGGGAGGACAGGCTGTGCCAGGTCCTGTGGGAGCCACAACCATGTGAGTTGGTGAGAACCACTGTGTTTGTGGAGATACTGAATAGTAGGCCCAGGGTCTCATAGTGAGGGATACTGAATGTGTAGTCAATAGCCAGAAGGCTGAGGATTTATTTTGTACTGTGATGTACATGCTGTGTTGCTGTGAAAACAGAATAATAAAACCTGGCAGAGGTCAGTTTTGAATGGGATTCATTGAGTCGGGGTGAGAATTTATTGGAGGTTTCTAATGTGCCAACCATCTTGATGAAGAGATGGCGATACCATGAGTTAAAATAATCCCCAAGTGTTACACAAGCATGACCACAACCTATGATTTTGGAAACAAGCTTGTGACACAAAATCCAACATGGGCCTTAATCAGTAATCCATAGCCTTAAAAGTTAATTGAGGAATAGGGGGTGCAGTTTTGTGAGGGGAGGGGTATTGTCAGCAAAGCAAGACAGCTTATTGGATCAGAGAACATACAGCATAAGAGCCTGTTCACTAATAAAGCATACAGAAAAATATTAATGTACAGAAACAATCTGAAGGGGAAAATGCAGTATAGACACTTATATGCACCACACTTCCTAAACATAAGAGTTCAACAGAGTTCATTCATGCAGGCCTACACCTGCATGTACATATCACCAGAACTGGAAGGAACAAAAACCTGGTTAAGGCTAAGGCCCCACGTTGCAGAAACGCAGCTTTTATTTGTTGCAGATCTTGCTGTGTTTTTTGAGCCAAAGCCAAGAATGGCTACAAAAGGAATGGGAAATATATACGAAATATTTATACTTCTCCCTTCTGCTCAATCTACTCCTGGCTTTGGCTAAAAAAAAAAAAAAAAAAAACGCAGCAAAATCTGCAACAAAAAAAAACTGCATTTCTGCAACCTGGGGCCTCGGCCTTAAAGCTGGAAATATTAACCCCTTCACACCCAATCACGTACATGTACGTGATTGGGTGTGAAGGTTTGTATGGAGAGAGCTCAGGAGCTGAGCTTTCTCCATACACGGCAGGTGCCAGTTGTATAATACAGCTGACATCTGCCGCTAACAGCGGCGATCGGTGCTGACACCGATCGCAGCTGTTAATACTTCAGGTGCCGTGGTCAAACGTGACCATGGCATCTAAAGTGCGCAGCCGCCATCTTTCACCGATCACCACCCTCCTGAACATCAGAGGGCGGTGATCGGTTGTTATGACACCCGGCAGCCTATTGAAGGCTCCCAGGCTTGTCATTACATTAGATCTATTACACGCTGCCAGAGGCATCGTGTAATAGAAGGGAATGAATTTCGCTATACACTGAAATACATTAGTATTGCAATGTATAGTGTGAGTGATCAGACACCCTAGGGTTCAAGGTCCCTAAGGGGTCTGCTCATAAAAGAAAAAAAAAATTTTAAAGTATAAAAAAAAAATAAATAAATATTAAAGTTCAAATCACCCCCCTTTCCCTAGATCATATATAAAAATAAACAAAAGTAAACATAAACACTTTAGATGTTCCCGTGCTCCAAATTGTCTGAACTATTAAAATATTTCTCCCATAAGGTGAATGGCGTAGCGGGGGGGAAAAATCAAAATGGGCAAATGGCTGTTTTTCAACTTTTTGCCTCCTATAAAAAATAGAATAAAAAGTGATCAAACCATCAGACCTTCCCCAAAATGGTATCACTAAAAATGCCATCTTGACCCGCATAAAAAGACACCGTACCCAGCTCCATACACATAAATATAAAAAAGTTACAGGTGTTACAATATGGCGAGACGAAATTTTTGTATTTTGCAAAATTTTTAATTTTTTAAAAGGTATCAAAATGTTACAAATACTATATAAATTTGGTATCGCTGCGATCATACTGATCCGCAGAATACAGGTAACTGGTCATTTTTACAGTATAGTGAATGACGTAAAAATTAAACACATAAGAAATTGGCGTAAATGTGTTTTTTTTTTTTTTTGCAGCTTCCCAGTACGTTGTACAGGATATTGAATGTTGCCATTACAAAGTACTATTTGTACCGCAAACAATAAGCCCTTATATGACTCTGTGAACTGAAAAATGAAAAAGTTATGGCTCTTGGAATGGGGGGAGGGAATAATGGAAATGCAAAAACGAAAATAGGCTGTGGTATAAAGGGATTAAAAAAGTATCATCCTATAACATGTAGGGATCACATACTGTGAAAAGTAAGTGCACCCTTAAACCCTATATATTTCTTGAAAGTAGACGACCTGAAGATTACATGTATCTCAATGGGTTATCAATAGTCATGTCCACCTTCATGTAACTTTGTGACACAAACAAATAATTTTTTGAAAAAATGCATTAAAACATATTTGTACCTAAAACTCATTAAATTATACAGTCATGTACAGAACACATAAAATAGATCAAGGTGTACACAATTTATATACAGTGGGGGAAAAAAAGTATTTAGTCAGCCACCAATTGTGCAAGTTCTCCCACTTAAAAAGATGAGAGGCCTGTAATTGACATCATAGGTAGACCTCAACTATGAGAGACAAAATGAGAAAACAAATCCAGAAAATCACATTGTCTGATTTTTTTAAATTTATTTGCAAATTATGGTGGAAAATAAGTATTTGGTCACCTACAAACAAGCAAGATTTCTGGCTCTCACAGCCCTGTAACAACTTCTTTAAGAGTCTCCTCTGTCCTCCACTCATTACCTGTAGTAATGGCACCTGTTTGAAATTGTTATCAGTATAAAAGACACCTGTCCACAACTTCAGTCACACTCCAAACTCTACTATGGTGAAGACCAAAGAGCTGTGGAAGGACACCAGAAACAAAATTGTAGACCTGCACCAGGCTGGGAAGACTGAATCTGCAATAGGCAAGCATCTCGGTGTGAAGAAATCAACTGTTGGAGCAATAATTAGAAAATGGAAGACATACAAGACCACTGATAATCTCCCTTGATCAGGGACTCCACGCAAGATTTCACCCCGTGGGGTCAAAATGATCACAAGAACTGTGAGCAAAAATCCCAGAACCACACGGGGGGACCTAGTGAATGACCTGCAGAAAGCTGGGACGAACGTAACAAAGGCTACCTTCAGTAACACACTACGTCACCAGGGACTCAGATCCTGCAGTGCCAGACGTGTCCCCCTGCTTAAGCCAGTACATATCCGGGCCCGTCTGAAGTTTGCTAGAGAGCATTTGGATGTTCCAGAAGAGTATTGGGAGAATGTCATATGGTCAGATGAAACCAAAGTAGAACTGTTTGGTAGAAACACAACTCGTTGTGTTTGGACGATAGTGAATGCTGAGTTGCATCCAAAGAACACCATACCTACTGTGAAACATGGGGGTGGCAACATCATGTTTTGGGGCTGTTTCTCTGCAAAGGGACCAGGATGACTGATCCGTGTACATGAAAGAATGAATGAGGCCATGTATTGTGAGATTTTGAGTGCAAACCTCCTTCCATCAGCAAGGACATTGAAGATGAAACGTGGCTGGGTCTTTCAGCATGACAATGATCCCAAGCACACTGCCAGGGCAATGAAGGAGTGGTTTCGTAAGAAGCATTTCAAGGTCCTGGAGTGGCCTAGCCAGTTTCCAGATTTCAACCCCATAGAAAACCTTTGGAGGGAGTTGAAAGTCCGTGTTGCCCCAAAACATCACTGCTCTAGAGGAGATCTGCATGGAGGAATGGGCCAACATACCAGCAACAGTGTGTGCCAACCTTGTGAAGACTTACAGAAAACATTTAACCTCTGTCATTGCCAACAAAAGATATATAACAAAGTATTGAGATGAACTTTTGTTATTGACCAAATACTTATTTTCCACCATAATTTGAAAATAAATTCTTAAAAAATCAGACAATGTGATTTTCTGGATTTGTTTTCTCATTTTGTCTCTCATAGTTGAGGTCTACCTATGATTTCAATTACAGGCCTCTCATCTTTTTAAGTGGGAGAACTTGCACAATTGGTGGCTGACTAAATACTTTTTTTCCCCACTGTATACCGCAAACCTCAGCTACTATAGCTCGTACTCTCAAAAACACTGATACAGTAGACAAACAATATTTTGCTGTCATTTACTAATGTTAAAAATCTGCACTGCACATACCCTGTTTCCCCGAAAATAAGACAGCGTCTTATATTTATTTTTGCTCCCAAAGATGTGCTGTGTCTTATTTTCAGGGGATGTCTTTTTTTTTTTTCAATGAAGAAGAATTCACATTTATTGCTGAACAAAAAAATGAACATTTATTATATACGGTACTGTACAGTAGTTGTCATCACAAACCAGCATAACCAGACAAACTGTGAATCCTATCAAGAATTTCTTACTACTACCGAAACCATTATTTCCATGTACAACAATTAACAGTATGGTACATTTACCAATATTTACGGTACGAATAGAAAGTAAAATTTATTCAATGACAGTTATGTCATCGTCTTCTAGGACATCATCATAACAATCCAAACCATTAATTTCCCTGCACACAGTATCATGTCCCATAGTGGCCCCTGCAGACAGTATTATATCCCATAGTGGCCCCTGCACACAGTATCATGTCCCATAGTGGCCCCTGCACACAGTATCATGACCCATAGTGGCCCCTGCACACAGTATCATTCCCCATAGTGGCCCCCTGCACACAGTATTATATCCCATAGTGGCCCCTGCACACAGTATTATGCCCCATAGTGGCCCCCTGCACACAGTATTATATCCCATAGTGGCCCCTGCACACACTATTACTGCCCATAGTGGCCCCTGCACACAGTATTATATCCCCTAGTGGCTCCTGCACACACTATTATATCCCATAGTTCCCCTGCACACAGTATTATGCCCCATAGTGGCCCCTGCACACAGTATCATTCCTCATAGTGGCCCCTGCACACACTATTATTCCCCATAGTGGCCCCTGCACTGAGTATTTTGCCCCATAGTGGCCCCTGCACACACTATTATATGTCCCATTGTGGACCACCCATGAACAATTATTATACTCTGGGGTCCTTTCATATTGTTTTTTATGTTCCCTCACCAACTCTGGGCCTCCGATTATTATACTCTGGGGTCTTTTCAAAGACCCTGGAGTATAATGATAGCAGTGATTGTGGGGTTCGGCCCGCGGCCTCACATACCGTATATACCGTATGTTCTGTTCGGGAATGCTGCGAAACGAAACGTCTCCTACGTCTTACTTTCGGGGGATGCCTTATATTGGGCAATTCTACGAAACCTCTCCTATGTCTTACTTTCGGGGGTGTCTTATTTTCGGGGAAACAGGGTAGCAAACTGACTGTCATACTAAAATCTAACTTTTTTCAGATTGCACAGCATACCATATATAAAAACCTATTACAAGCAAAAATTGCACAAATGTTCAAATTTGCCACTAAAGTGCATTCTCAAGCAATCCCTTTTGACAAACAAAATGTACTGTCCAAAAAACTGCAAGATGTGAGGAATTCATACATACCACATACATATATAATTACAGGTGCAGGTGTTAAAGAAATGCCAAAATCGCAGAAATGTGGCAACCAATTTTGTGCATGGAAATTAAATAGAGGCTTACATAAGAATATAATTTTCTATCCCCCTATAAAAATTGTAACTCTAATGAATAATTATAATCTCCATACGTAACTAATGTGATCACTAGGGCCGGTTTTGGATTGGCGTAACACGGCTGCTTTATTTCTCTCATGGACGCAACCTTTGAAGTTCCTGTGGTTCATCATTACTGGTGTTAGAGAGCCATAATTCTAGATCTGATGATCCGCTGAAAGTCCAGGTGTTTCGTTTGTACTGTGGGAGCAAAAAAAAACAAAACAAAAAAAAACACTCCCTAATACCATTTGAAAGCTGCCAGCTGGGATTTTATATGGTGACATTCAGTGGGTAAAAATGAGCTATCTGACTGATTGAACTTTTCCGCCTGTCAGAAATGTTTTATATGTTCATCTCTAGTAATAATCGTTATTGCTATTATTTTAGCATGTAACGGATATCGCTAGATAGGCGGTTGGCATATTTTACTCTAAGATCAGATATGGACAGGATAGGGACAGGTTCAAATGTAAACTTTATTGATGACTTTGTGTATGTGTTGTATAAGTGTTTGGTGGTAAACGCCTGCGTCACAGTGCCAATAAACTTCCTGGTTATGTTCAAAGGGGTATTACATTATCCCTCTATGTGACAGAGAGCAAAAGTATAATATGCTCTCTGATTGATAGAAGAGGGTATAACATGTAGAGAAGTCTATGCTACATCCCCCTGGGGTCACATACAGGTTATGCACAGGCGATGATTAATCATTGTCTCTGTAGTCTACAGTTCTGCTTCTTCCCCCTCCTCTTCCTCCTTCACTCAGCTCTAAGATGCTGCCTGAGGCTGGAGGGGGGAGGACATTTTAGAGCCCCATATCTCAGGATCCATTAGGGCTATGAAGATGACCTTGGATTCATTTTAAAGATGAGTATCTCAAGATCATCATGATAGCCCTTACAGATTCAGAGCGATTTGCTGTTAAAAAACTCTGTTGGGAATCTCTGCTTTGAGATCTCAATGCCGAACATCGTTTTCACCAGCGAATCGCTTATCTTCATAGCTCTAACAGATCATGAGAAATCAGCATTAGTAGCTAGGACATATTACATACATCCAATCTCCACCCTCGGCCTTGGCCAACTCATAGAATCTCAAGGTTTCCATTACCATTGCTATGCTGACGACACTCAAATATATCTCTCTGGACCAGACATTACCTCTCTGTTGTCCAGAGTCCCAGAGTGTCTAGCAGCTGTAGCCTCCTTTCTCTCCTCCCGCTTTCTCAAACTCAACATGGAGAAAACTGAGTTCATCATCTTCGCCACACCTTACACGGCCCCTCTACCTGACCCATCTATCAAAGTTAATGGAACCACACTTACCCCAGGCCCACGGGTCCGTTGCCTTGGGATAACCTTGGACTGACCTATCCTTCAAGTTGCACATCCAAACTCTCAACACCTTCTGCCACCTCCAACTCAAGAACATCCATCGAATCCGCTCCTTCCTCACCCATGAAACTACAAAGATGCTAGTCCATGCCCTCAATCTCTCGCTTAGATTACTGTAACACCCTTCTCCATGGCCTCCCAGCAAATACTCTCGCCCCCCTCCAGTCCGCCCTAAACTGTGCTGCTCGCTTAATACACCTCTCTCCCCGTTCTTCATCAGCCACTCCCCTCTGCCAATCCCTCCACTGGCTACCCGTTGCCCAGCGAATAGAGTTAAAAATTCTAATGCTAGCATACAAAGCCATCCACAACCTGTCCCCTCTCCATATATCTCCGACCTAATCTCCCGCTACCTGCCCGCATGCAACCTCCAATCCTCCAAAGACCTCCTACTCTGCTCTGCTCTTATCCGCTCTTCACACAACCATATCCAAGATTTCTCCCGTGCATCCCCCATACTCTGGAACTCATTACCAAGACACATCAGACTGTCCCCCACAATCGCAAACTTCAAGAAGGCCCTGAAGACTCACCTATTCAGGAAGGCCTACATCCTCCCATAACGCTACTGTCATCACATCACCATTTGTACAGCCTCTCCCCTCACGTTCTGTCTCTATCCCTCTTCCCTCATAGATTGTAAGCCCTTGCTGGCAGGGCCCTCTATCCCACTGTGCCAGTGATCACTATTAGTATTGTATTTGTTTTGTATATTTTGTGTACTGTATATAAACCCTCAAATGTAAAGCACCATGGAATGAATGGTGCTATATAAACAATAATAATAATAATAATCGTGACATGTCACTTTATATAGCAATAACTTTGAGATACTTTAATTTACACAAGAAATTTTGAGGTTGTTTTTTTCATGACACATAGTACTTCATGTTAGTGGTAAACATTGATCAATATTTTTGTATTTATTTATGAAAAAAAAAATAGGAAATTTGATGGAAATTTGGTAAAATGTTCAAAATGTGAAATGCTCTGCTTTTTATACCGATAGTCAAACCACACAAATACATTAATAAATTTTATCTACCATATCTTTATATTATCATCATCTTTTAATCATCCTTTAATTTATTTTGCACATAAGAAGGCTTACAAGTGTAACTGCGATTTTCCAGATTTACAAGAAAATTTCCCAAACCCATTTGTTAGGGGCCACTTCAGTTCTGAAGGGAATTTTAAAGGCCTATATATTAGAAACCCCCATAAATCCCCCCCATTTTCAATACTGCACCCCTCAAATAATTCAAAACAGCATTTGGGAAGTTTGTTAACCTCTTAAGCATTTCACAGGAATTAAAACAATATGGAAGTGAAATTTAGACATTTAATTGTTTTTTGAATAATATGTTCATTTAGCTCTAAAAAGAACATATTCGCAAGGGGTTAAAGGAGAAAATGCATCCCACAGTTTATTATGCCATTTCTCCCGAGCACGGAAATACCCCAAATGTGGATGTAAACTGATGTTTAGGCACACGGCAGCTCGTGAAAGGGAAGGAGCGACATCGGGTGTTTGAAAAGCAGATTTTGCTGGAATAGTTTTCAAGTGCCATGTCTAAATTGCAGAGCCCCTATAATACCAATACAATGGAAACCCTCCAAAATTGACCCCATTTGGGAAACTACACCCCTCAAGTAATTTATCAAGGGGTATAGTGAGCATTTTGACTCCACAGCTGTTTCACAGATTTTATTAACATTGGGATGTATAAATGTAAAATTACTAAAATGTCACTTTATCCCCAAAGTTTTAATTTTCACAAGGGGTTAAAGGAGAAAAAGCAACCCACATGAGTACGGCAATAGCCCATATGTGGTCATAATCTTCTGTATGGATACATGAAGGAGCTTGGAACGTAAAGAGCACTATTTGGCTGAGGGCAGATTTTGCTGGAATAGTTTTTCGGTGTTATGTCGCATTTGCAGAAACCCCTAAAAGTGACCCCATTTTTGAAACTACACCCCTCACAGAATTTACCAAGGGGTATAGTGTGCATTTTTAACCCACAACTGTTTCAAACATTTTATTAACATTGGAACTTGAAAATGAAAAATTACTTTTTTCTCGTCTTCCACAACAGCACCAGAGAGCGAGAGAGGATTCGCCCCCATGGACAGGAAACGTACCAAATAAAAGAAATCTGGAGCCTCTCACCCTCAGTAGTTTCCTGTCCCTGGAGGGAGACCTACCTGGCTGCTGTTGGGGCACCTAGAGGATGCGGACCAGGAACAGGGGATGTCCCAGGTTGGGGTCCTATCCCAGACCCCCAGTTTTGTTAAGGCTGCGGGAAGGGAGGGGCTGTCTTCTGTTGGGGAAGAGGCAGGACCTGTTTTCATGCAGTTTCCCTTCTTCCATGTGTGATCCTCGTATTTTCCCCGCCGGAGGTTCTGTCCGGGTGCCAGCAGGTTAAGGTAGGGAGAGCTGTGGCTGACAGAGGGGACCCTCCAAGTCCGAGGGTTCTGCACTGTCCTTCATTTATCCCCATTGCGCTGCAAGAGTTCTGAGTGGAGAGAGAACAGAAGTGTTCCTGACTGGGAGCTGATGCAGGGTCACCCTGTGTGGCTCCCACCACAAGCGTTGCTGTGGGCAGAAGGAAGGAAGAGGGGCCTATGACAGCCAACTGCACTGTGACCATCGGAAGTCTAGGATGCAACTTCCGGCAGATGTGATGGAACCCAGAAGCATGGAGCGCCGTCCCCTTATGATGGCTGGAACCTACTTAAAGCGAGAGGACACAGGTAGAGGCACTGGTTTGTAGTAGAGTTCCTGCTAGCATCCCTGTGTCCTGCTCTGAAGCTGGACCAGCAGCAGCCAACCCATCATCATCATCATCTCCTGAAGACTAAAAAAAACTTTCTTCCAGCCTGGGCAGACATCTCCCTAAGCCTCTGGGTTTTACACACTATCAGGAATGGGCTGTCTCTATCTCTCCACTCCCCCACCAAGGTCCTCAGCCACTGGTCAGTCAGCCCTACCTATAGAGGTTCTGAGTCTAGTGAACAAAAATGTCCTGGTTCCACTAGAAGGGGTTAAGAAAGGGTTTTACGCCCATAATTTTCTAGTCCTTCAGGGCGATTATAATTTCGAAGGGGCTAAATCAGTATCTAGTTCCCAAAAAATTCAAAATGGAGACATCAGGTGGAAATAAATCGTTTGGTCTGTCACTTACAGTACCAGGCATTCCCATTTGGAATCTTCATGGTCCCCAGTATATAAACAAAACTAGTGGAAGAGATGCAGCACATATCAGGGAGAAGGATATTTTTATTCTGTATCTGGATGACTTCCTGATAGTAGCAATGATAGAAGTAGGTTATCTAGAATGTGTCAACTAGGTTCAACCAAAGTGTCATTTTGCATTTGGGGTGGCTGATCTACATCAAAAAAATCAAGGTTGACCCCCTCTAGGGACAAAATATTTTCTGGGGATTCTTCTAGACTCTAAAGTACTTTCTCCCAGGGAAGAAGGTTGTAGCTATTCAGAGCCTGGTAGACTCCCACTGTCTCCATCCTCGAGTCTCAATAAGAAAAGCCATGTCGGTGTTAGGTTCCTTAACAGCCTGTATTCTGGCGGTTACCTGGGCTCAAGGGCATTCCAGAGATGTTGAATTGGAGACTGTCACTTTGGAATCATGTAGGAAGACTAGACAGGATGATGGTGGCCACAGAACCAGATCCTCCCTTGCCTGGTGGGTGAATTTAGTGAAAGGGATGCCCTGGAGAACCCTAGACCCTCTTGTGATTACCACAGATGCCAACCCCTGGGGGTGGGGGGCTCATTTAGGTTTCTTGAACTTTCAGGAGGTTTGATCCAGCAGTCACAGTGGTCCTAATGGCCCTGAGGGAGGCCTCCCCGCTAATTCAGGGCCGTCATGTGACGATCCTTTCCGACAACAGGACTGTGGTCGCCTATTTAGTTTCAATAATTTTTATTAAAGTTTTTACAGATATAAAGGAACAAGGACAATAGCATAAATGAATAATACAATCTGGGTATGCAGCATATGAGGGATAAATAGCATATTTGCAATTGTAGTATAAAGACGCATGCTGCCTTTAGCCATTAAAATAAAACCAAAGTGTAAAGATCTAACAATGAAACACTTGGCATTGAACAGTAAATAGTTGAACATTTGAATATTAAAACATTAGAGGCACCCTAATCGAGACTTTAGCGAGAAGGTATCTCAAACGCATAAAGCGTACACGCAGTAATATCGTATATCTGGCTATGGAGGAATACATAAGCCCTGATGAGTTTGATAATAAATTAGATAAGCAGAGTTAAGGGAAGAGGAAGGTCGGGATACTAAAACTAAGAGTGTGTGTATGGGTGTGTAAGTAAGGACGAGATAAGAAAGGAACAAGGCCAAGGGAAATAACAGAAATAAAAAGAGAACAAACTTAAGGCCCAAACTACCCTAGGCCGACAGACTATGAACCCGCCTTAACCAACATACCGAGAGTGGATCCAGCAATCCCAAATATTCACAAACAAATTATATGAATGATTACCCAGAGCAATAATTTTTTCATAAGCAAAAGTATTGTTGATAGCAGATCCTAAAGCTGAAAGGGGTGGGGGAGTGGTCGATTTCCATCTCTGGACCAGCATCAACTTGGCGATAGTCAAGATCTTACACAAGAGTGTTTTATGCGAGTTTAGTGTGTTAGGAACTCTAAGCTGTGGTTGCCTATTTAAACAGACAGTGGAGTACAAGATCTCATTCCCTAATGCAAACCAGGTCCCAGATTCTGAGGTTGGTGCAGCTCTCCATTCCCTCCCTTTCTGCCCTTCACATAAGGGGTCTAAGAACTCCAGGTCAGATCTAAGTCAGCATGCCCAGGGGGAGTGGGAGTTGAACCAGTCGATTTTTCTGCAAATTGTGGAGGCCTAGGGGATGCCATAGGTAGATCTGTTTGCAATCTCTTCAACAGGAAAGTCCCTCAGTTTTTTTTCCTGGACCCCGAATAATCCCCCTTGTGGTTTATGCGCTATCCCACAGGTGGGAGTTCAGTCTGGCCTACTCCTTCCTTCCATTTTTTCTGATCCCAAAGGTCATCAGAAAAAGTATTGAGGAGCGGGGAAGGACCATTCTGATCGCCCATTTCTAGTCAAGGAGGGCCTGGAACTCCATATTGAGGATCCTGCCTGTTACAGACCCTTGAATCCTCCCGGATATTCAAACCTTTCACTCCACTTCAGCCATCTCCACTTGACAGTGTGGAACTTAGAGGAGGTTGTTAATGGATAGGCGTTTTTCTGAGGCAGAGCTAGTTCAAGTTCTTAGAGTTCTTAGACTGTCCACTGAGTAGCGTGCAGGGAATCCCGATTCCAGAAATCCTGGATTTTCTACATAAGGGCGTGAAAAAGGGTTATTCAGCAGCACATTCAAGGTGCAGGTCTCAGCTTTGGGTGTCCTTTTTCAGGTCAAGCTGGCTGATGATGTTCAAAGCAGACCTGTGTCCAATTCTAAGGTTCCTCCCTGGGATTTAACTTGGTGCTCAATGCTCTAACTAAGGCTCCCTTTGAACCCTTGTCAGATATCCCTATTTAAAGTCCTTTCTCTCAAGATTGTTCTGCTAGTAGCCCTCACGTCTGTCAGACGAGTTAGTGAGCTCCAAGCTTTTTCAGCCAACCCTCTCTTCAGATGATGATAGGGTTGTACTTAGGCCTGACCCTGCGTTTGTCGCTAAGTTAGCTTCCAAGTTTCACTGCACCCAGGAAATTGTACTACCATTCTTCTGTGCCAGTCCAAAAAAATTTGAGAGTTTGAATTCCATTGTCTGGATGTTAGGCAGTGTTTAGTGGAATATTTGTCTGCCACTGCGAGTTGGAGGAAGGCTAGCTCCCTCTGTGCTTTTTTCAGGTCCCAACTGGGGTAAAGCTTTCTCAAAAAGTACCCTGGCCAGATGGGTGAAATTGTCAATTATGCCAACCTACAGTTCCTCGGGGGTGACTTGCCGGGGAACCTTAGCGCCCATTCCACCAGAGCCATTGCCACTTCTTGAGTAGAGAAGGCAAACTCCTCGACAGGGCAAATTTGTACGGAGGCCATCTGGTCTTTGCCTTCCACCTTCTTCCATCACTACAGGTTGGATCTGGGAGAGGCTTCTGATCTCTCTTTTGATAGAAGGGTGCTCCAAGCAGTGGTCCCTCCCTGATTTTTCCTATTTTATTCTATCTCTGGTTCTGTCATGGGAGAGGGGAAAAAGGATAATTAAGGTAATTGGATTTTCCTGATCTCACGACAGCACCAGCTTTATTCCCTCCATTTTTGATGATCTGGTGGGATCAAGAAAATCCAATTACCTTAGAGGGGTTGTCCAGGTAAATATGGACAACCCATTTAATCCTTAAATCAGCCGGGGGCATTGAGAAAAAATGTCATACTCACCTCTCCCCGATGCTCCAGTGCCTTCCAACGCAGTCCGGTCTTCTCGGTCTAGTGTTGGTATGTGGAGGAAGTCCCAGCCACACATGACTGCTGAAGCCAATCAGCGGCCTCTGCAAAGGGCATACGATGTCACTATTTGTGACATTATGGGTCTCTTCCTGAGGCCTGTGTGAGATTTTTTTTTTTATCACCTCCCCCGGCATATTTAAAAAAAAAAAAAAAAAAAAATTACATAAATAAATAGCCTGGACAACCTCTTTAAATAATTATTCATTTTCCGTTAAACCATCAATTTAGCCCTAAATTTATTTTTTTTGTCCGTAGTTGTGAGAAACCCACAACACATTTAGCGCCAAATTTTTAATTTTAACAAGAGGATAAAGGAGGAAAAGCACCCTACAGTTTGTTACTTTCTCCTGAGCATGGCAATACCATATATGTAGTTGTAAAATGTTGTATGGGTACAAGACGGGGCTCGGAATGGAAGGAGAGCTATTTGGCTTTTGGAGGACAGATTTTGCATGAATAGTTTTTGAGTGCCATGTTGCATTTGCAGAGCCCCTAAAGTACCAGTACAATGGAAAGCCCCAGAAACTACTCCACTCAAAGAATTTCTCATTTTTAGGCCAAGAGTGCTTCCCAAAAATGTATGTAAAAAATTAATATTTTTAAGAAATATGCCATTTCAGTGCCCTATATGTTGTGCCGATTTTGTGTCATCAGAGACATGCACTCCTAAAACTATTAAGTGGGCTATGCCTGTTACAAAAAAGTTGTATAGGTAGGTGTAAACTGCTGTTTGGGCACACAGCAGTGCACAGAAGGGTAGGAGCATTGCGCTTTTTTGTTTTTAGAGTATAGATTTAGAGGGACTTTCTGGACGCTATGTTGTGTTTGCAGAGCCCTAGAGGTGCCAGTAAATTTGAATTACCCAAGCAGTGACCCCATTTTGTAGAGGCAATTTTAGGGTCTCTGCAAATGTGACATGGCGTCCAAAAATCAACACCCTAAGGTGGCGCTCCAAAAGCACATAACACTCCTTCACATCTGAGCCATGCTGTGTGCCCAGACAGCAGTTCATGCCCACATGTATGACACTGTTGTACCCAAGATAACGTACTTAACAATGTCATATGTGGGTATAAACTGCTGTTTGGGCACACAGCCGGGCACAGAAGGGAAGGAGCGCAATTTTGATTTTTGGAGCACAGTTTGGCTTTTGGACCTCATGCCACTTTGCAGAGCCGCTGAATTGCCAGTAAAGTGGAATCCGCAGACCCCATTTTGAAATCTACACCTTTCAAGGGATTTACCAAGCGGCGTAGCAAGCATTTTTAACCCCTGAGTGTTGTATTAATTTAATTTCCAGGAATGAATGCACAGCTGATAATGTAAAGTGAAAATTGCAATTTTTCCAGAGATTCGCCATTTCAGTGTCCAATATGTTGCACCCAGATGTGTCAGCAGAGGCACACACTCCAAAAACTGTTAAGCAGGTATCCCGGGCACAACAGCTTTTGGAGCATTTGTCTCTGATACAATATGGACACAACATATTGCGCACTGAAATGCCATATTCCTGGAAAAATTGTAATTTTCTCCTTTCACGATCAGCAGCACATTCCTGTCTGGAAAATAAATGAATGCAATACTTGAGGGTTAAAATGCTCACTGTACCCCTTGATAAAATCAAGGGGTGTAGTTTCAAAAAATGGGGTCACGTGTCAGGGGATTCCACTTTACAAGCATTTTAGGAACTCTGCAAAAGTGGCAAAACTTTCAAAAAACAAACTGTCTAAATCTGTGCTCCAAAAACCACATGACGCTCCTTCCCTTCTGTGTCCAGCTGTGTGCCCAAACAGCAGTTTATACGCACATATGACATTAAATATGTTATCCTGGGTACAACAGTGTCATACATGTGGGCATAAACTTCAGTTTAGGCACAGAGCGGGGTGTAGCTATGAAGGAGTGCTATGTGGCTTTTGGAGTGCAGATTTATATGTTTGGTATCTGGACACCATGTCATGTTTGCAGAGCCTCTAAGGTACCAGTAAAGTGGAATCCCCTAGGAAGTGACCCTATTTTGAAAACTGCACACCTCAAAGAATTTATCAAGGGTTGTTGTGAGTATTAGTTTCCAAGACATGAATGCACAGCTAATGGTGAAAGGTGAATATGTAAGCTGTGCCAAATACATTAGTTACACCAAATTCCCTACTATTTTCCCAGTATCTACTATGATTGTGGGGGGGGGGGGGGGAGGGTCACTTCTGGTGTCTTTTCCCTCAAACTCTAAATTTGGGGTGTACCCTGTTTGGCAGTTAAGCTATTCAAGTGGCTGGTTTGCTGGAGTGGGAAGAAGAAAAGAGCAGGTTCCACTCCATATAACAGGGCAGTACAGGGTTTAGTTTGTTTAACCCCTTAACGACCAAGGACGTAATAGTACATCCTGGCTGCCTGAGCCTTAATGCAAATGGACGTACTATTATGCAACGAGATCAGGGGGTGCCATTATGTATTTTCTGCTGCCCAGGGTCTGGCCAGTGACCCTAGGCTGCTAGGAGCCTACATACCTGGTTGATCCTGCCGCCAATGGGAGGAAGTCAACCTATGTGTCTGCTGGTTCAGGTCCCCTAGTGGGACAATACAAAACAGTAATAAAAAAAAAAAAAGTGAAGTATATTAAAAAAAAAACTATTATAAATGAATAGAGCCCCAAAATGCCCCTTTCCTATATAAAATTAATTGTACAAAAGAAAACACTAAAAATTAATAAAAATGATACATATTTGGCCTTGCCGCATTTGTAACAATCTGTACAATAAAACTGAAACATTATTTAACCTGCATGTTGAATGTAAGGCAAAAAAAAAAAAAAAAATGCCGGAAATAATGATTTTTTGCCATCTCACCATTTCGCCACAACAAATTCTATAAAAAGTGATCAAAAAGTCATATGTACTCCAAAACTGTACCAATAAAAATCACATGTCATCCTGCAAAAAATAATCCCTCAACCAACTCTGACAGCCGAAAAATAAAAATGTTTAGCATCTCAGAAGATGATGAAAAATTGATGAAATTTAGATTTATATCCCCAAATGGGTTTTTGTTCTGTAAAATTAGTAATGCATATAAAAACAATATAAATTAGGTATTGCTGTAATGAACCGTCCCACAGAATAAAGGTAACATGTTACTTATACTGCTGCACTGAAAAAAAATTAAAAGGTAAAAAGCTATGCCAGCATTTATGTTTGTTTTTTTATTAATCCACCAAAAAAGAGTTAGTAACATTTAGTCAATAAGTTATAGGCACCCAAAAATTCTGTGATTTCAAAATGCATCTCATACTGCAAAAAAAAAAAAAACAAGCCCTCATATGGCTACATCACCAGAAAAATAAAAAATATATAGCTTGCACAGTGTGAAGACAAAAACCCCAAAAATCACTGAATCATTAGAGGCCTGCTAAGGCTTCAGCGGAAAGAGACCCGTGAGAAGACGCCGGAGCAGAAGTACCAGACTGCATGTATTATTTTTTTTTCCCAACATACATCTGGCAGGTGCCTGCTGTATATGGAGAGGGCTCAGCTATAACATTCCGTTGCAGATGTATGTCGGGAAAAAAAAAAAAAAAAATCATACTGTCAGATGAAAAAGTTTGGGCACCCCTATTAATCTTAATCATTTTTAGTTCTAAATATTTGGGTGTTTGCAACAGCCATTTCAATTTGATATACAGTCATATGAAAAAGTTTGGGCACCCCTATTAATCTTAATCATTTTTAGTTCTAAATATTTGGGTGTTTGCAACAGCCATTTCAATTTGATATATCTAATAACTGATGGACACAGTAATATTTCAGGATTGAAATGAGGTTTATTGTACTAACAGAAAATGTGCAATATGCATTAAACCAAAATTTGACCGGTGCAAAAGTATGGGCACCTCAACAGAAAAGTGACATTAATATTTAGTAGATCCTCCTTTTGCAAAAATAACAGCCTCTAGTCGCTTCCTGTAGCTTTTAATCAGTTCCTGGATCCTGGATGAAGGTATTTTTGACCATTCCTCTTTACAAAACAATTCCAGTTCAGTTAAGTTTGATGGTCAACGAGCATGGACAGCCCGCTTCAAATTATCCCACAGATGTTCAATGATATTCAGGTCTGGGGACTGGGATGGCCATTCCAGAACATTGTAATTGTTCCTCTGCATGAATGCCTGAGTAGATTTGGAGCTGTGTTTTGGATCATTGTCTTGCTGAAATATCCATCCCCGGCGTAACTTCAAATTCGTCACTGATTCTTGTACATTATTCTCAAGAATCTGCTGATACTGAGTTGAATCCATGCGACCCTCAACTTTAACAAGATTCCCGGTGCCGGCATTGGCCACACAGCCCCAAAGCATGATGGAACCTCCACCAAATTTTACAGTGGGTAGCAAGTGTTTTTCTTGGAATGCTGTGTTTTTCTGACGCCATGCATAACGCCTTTTTGTATGACCAAACAACTCAATCTTTGTTTCATCAGTCCACAGGACCTTCTTCCAAAATGAAGCTGGCTTGTCCAAATGTGCTTTTGCATACCTCAGGCGACTCTGTTTGTGGCGTGCTTTCAGAAACGGCTTCTTTCGCATCACTCTCCCATACAGCTTCTCCTTGTGCAAAGTGTGCTGTATTGTTGACCGATGCACAGTGACACCATCTGCAGCAAGATGATGCTGCAGCTCTTTGGAGGTGGTCTGTGGATTGTCCTTGACTGTTCTCACCATTCTTCTTCTCTGCCTTTCTGATATTTTTCTTGGCCTGCCACTTCTGGGCTTAACAAGAACTGTCCCTGTGGTCTTCCATTTCCTTACTATGTTCCTCACAGTGGAAACTGACAGGTTAAATCTCTGAGACAACTTTTTGTAACCTTCCCTTGAACAACTATGTTGAACAATCTTTGTTTTCAGATCATTTGAGAGTTGTTTTGAGCAGCCCATGATGCCACTCTTCAGAGGAGATTCAAATAGGAGAACAACTTGCAATTGGCCACCTTAAATACCTTTTCTCATGATTGGATACACCTGGCTATGAAGTTCAAAGCTCAGTGAGGTTACAAAACCAATTTTGTGCTTCAGTAAGTCAGTAAAAAGTAGTTAGGAGTATTCAAATCAATAAAATGATAAGGGTACCCAAATTTTTGCACCGGTCAAATTTTGGTTTAATGCATATTGCACATTTTCTGTTAGTACAATAAACCTCATTTCAATCCTGAAATATTACTGTGTCCATCAGTTATTAGATATATCAAATTGAAATGGCTGTTACAAACACCCAAATATTTAGAACTAAAAATGATTAAGATTAATAGGGGTGCCCAAACATTTTCATATGACTGTATCTAATAACTGATGGACACAGTAATATTTCAGGATTGAAATGAGGTTTATTGTACTAACAGAAAATGTGCAATATGCATTAAACCAAAATTTGACCGGTGCACAAATTTGGGTACCCTTATCATTTTATTGATTTGAATACTCCTAACTACTTTTTACTGACTTACTGAAGCACAAAATTGGTTTTGTAACCTCATTGAGCTTTGAACTTCATAGCCAGGTGTATCCAATCATGAGAAAAGGTATTTAAGGTGGCCAATTGCAAGTTGTTCTCCTATTTGAATCTCCTCTGAAGAATGGCATCATGGGCTCCTCAAAACAACTCTCAAATGATCTGAAAACAAAGATTGTTCAACATAGTTGTTCAGGGGAAGGATACAAAAAGTTGTCTCAGAGATTTAACCTGTCAGTTTCCACTGTGAGGAACATAGTAAGGAAATGGAAGACCACAGGGACAGTTCTTGTTAAGCCCAGAAGTGGCAGGCCAAGAAAAATATCAGAAAGGCAGAGAAGAAGAATGGTGAGAACAGTCAAGGACAATCCACAGACCACCTCCAAAGAGCTGCAGCATCATCTTGCTGCAGATGGTGTCACTGTGCATCGGTCAACAATACAGCACACTTTGCACAAGGAGAAGCTGTATGGGAGAGTGATGCGAAAGAAGCCGTTTCTGAAAGCACGCCACAAACAGAGTCGCCTGAGGTATGCAAAAGCACATTTGGACAAGCCAGCTTCATTTTGGAAGAAGGTCCTGTGGACTGATGAAACAAAGATTGAGTTGTTTGGTCATACAAAAAGGCGTTATGCATGGCGTCCAAAAAACACAGCATTCCAAGAAAAACACTTGCTACCCACTGTAAAATTTGGTGGAGGTTCCATCATGCTTTGGGGCTGTGTGGCCAATGCCGGCACCGGGAATCTTGTTAAAGTTGAGGGTCGCATGGATTCAACTCAGTATCAGCAGATTTTTGAGAATAATGTACAAGAATCAGTGACGAATTTGAAGTTACGCCGGGGATGGATATTTCAGCAAGACAATGATCCAAAACACAGCTCCAAATCTACTCAGGCATTCATGCAGAGGAACAATTACAATGTTCTGGAATGGCCATCCCAGTCCCCAGACCTGAATATCATTGAACATCTGTGGGATAATTTGAAGCGGGCTGTCCATGCTCGGCGACCATCAAACTTAACTGAACTGGAATTGTTTTGCAAAGAGAAATGGTCAAAAATACCTTCATCCATGATCCAGGAACTGATTAAAAGCTACAGGAAGCGACTAGAGGCTGTTATTTTTGCAAAAGGAGGATCTACTAAATATTAATGTCACTTTTCTGTTGAGGTGCCCATACTTTTGCACCGGTCAAATTTTGGTTTAATGCATATTGCACATTTTCTGTTAGTACAATAAACCTCATTTCAATCCTGAAATATTACTGTGTCCATCAGTTATTAGATATATCAAATTGAAATGGCTGTTGCAAACACCCAAATATTTAGAACTAAAAATGATTAAGATTAATAGGGGTGCCCAAACTTTTTCATATGACTGTACATGCAGTCTGGTACTTCTGCTCCGTCGTCTTCTCACGGGTCTCTTCCTGAGTTCCGCTGAAGCCAATAGTAGGGAATTCCACTGAAGCCAATAGTAGGGGGAAATAGTAGGGAATTTGGTGTTCCCAATGTACTCCTTCCAGCTTACATATATTTTCAAAAAGGGGTCACTTTCTAGGGGATTCCACTTTTCTGGTAACTTAGAGGCTCTGCAAACATGACATGGCGTCCAGATACCGAACATCTAAATCTACACTCCAAATGCCACATATCACGCCTTCCCTTCTGTTACCTGCTGTGTACCCAAACTGCAGTTTATGTCCACATGTATGACACTGTAGTAGCCAGCATAATGCACTTAATGTCATATGTGACATTTCCGTAGTCAGGAGAAATTACTTCGCAAATTGTGAGTGCATTTTCTACTTTAACTCCTTGTGGAAATGAAAAAAAGTAGAATTAAAGCAACATTTTATTGGAAAATATGTCATGTTCCAAATTTACTGCTCAATTCTGTGAATCACCTTTGGGGTCCAAATACTCACTATACCCCTTAATAAATTTCTTGAGTTTACAAAATGGGGTCATATGTTGGGATTTTTCATTGTTCTGACACCTTGGGGGCTCTACAAATGAGAAATGGTTCCTGAAACTATTACAACAAATTCTGCCCTTCAAAAACTGCTCTGTCCCACTGTATGCCCATACATCAGTTTACATCCACATGTGGGGTATTTCTGTAGTTTGGAGAAAATGCTTAACAAATTGTGGGGTGCATTTGTTTAAGGTGAAAGTGCTCACTATACCCCTTGAAAAATTCCCTGAGGGATCTAGTTTCTAAAATGTGGTCATTTTGAGGGCTTTCCACTGTTCTGCCACTTCAGGGGCTCTGCAAATGCGACATGGTGCCTGAAAGCAATTCCAGCAAAATCTGTCCTCCAAAATCCCAATACCGCTCCTTCCATTCTAGAGCCTACAGTGTGCCCATACATCAGTTTACATCCACATGTGGGATAATTTCATGCTCGAGAGAAATTGTATAACAGATTGTGGAAGGTATTTTCTCCTTTAACCCCTTGTGAATGTGTAAATTCTAGGGCTAAATGAATATATTAGTAACGGAAATTGAAAAGTGTAAATTTAACCACCATTTTTTTTTAATTGCTCTGAAATGCTGAACGGGTTAAGAAACTTCCTAAATACTGTTTTGAATTCTTTCAGGAGTGCAGTTTTGAGAATGGGGTGATTTATGTTGGTTTCTATTAGAGAGGCCTTTCAAGACCCCTTCAGAACTGAACTGGTCCCTTGAAAAATGTGTTTTGAAAATATTCTTGAAAATTTGGAAAATTACTGCTTGACTTGTAAGCGTTATTTTATCTGAAAAAAATGAAATGGTGATTAAAGTTTGATTGCAACATAAAGCAGAGACATGGTAAATTATATTTATTAAGTAATATGACTTTCTATATGTAAGGCATGCAATTTCAAAATTTTGAAAACTGCATTTTCCAAATTTTCACCAAAATTCCTATTTTTTCATACTCAAAGACAAAACATATTGACCACAATTTACCACTGACACGAAGTACGTTGCACAAAAAAAAAAACAATCTCTCTCAAAGAATCACTTTGATATCTTAAAGCATCTCAAAGTTATTACCACAAAGTAACACATTTCAGATTTGAAAAATGAGGCCTTGTCCTTAAGGTACTTTTGGGTTGCTTCCCCAAGGGGTTAAACAAATCTCATCCATACATTGATGAAAAACTCCGCAGTACAAAGTGTCTTGTGCTTTTGAACCTGCAGCAAGTCAATTTGTGCTGCAGATTCAGTGCAGTTTTTAACCTTTGCAATGCAAAGATTGAAAATTGACCCACCAGCCGGAGTAAAAAACATTTACAGCTGTTCCTGGCAGGTGCCTGCTGTATATGGAGAGGACTCAGCTACAACATTCTGATGCAGATGTATGTTGGGAAAGGGTTAAAACAGAAAATTTACAAGAAGTAAAAGCTATGGGGTTACAAGTTTTTCAATATAACAACTGCTATATCTTAATATGTAGGTTTCAAGTAGTGTATACATAGATTTTTGTATCTCTGGAAGGCTGCCACTTGTGAACTCTTTTATTAATGTGGATCTTGTTTGACAGGAACTTTAATTTGAGTGTTTAGTTCAACAGCTGGTTTTATGTGAATGATTCATATCATCAAGCATGACAAATATGTTGTTGATTTTATCAGCATGGGGATTACATAGGAAGCTATAAGTGAAGTAAAAGCTAAGCAGGGAGTGTTACCACATATGGGGAGATAGGCTTTTAATGGATAAGGTATAAATTATATTAGATATGTTTGGCTGACTACTTTAGGAGTGTGATGACGATATACCTTTTACAGCAGGATGCTGGATGTGATGCTGTCAGGAACACTCCTTTAGCTATTTAAACTTGGCAGGTCTGCAATGGTTTGATCTGCTCTGATGTCTGAGTCTCCTGTGGGCAAGATTTCCTTTCCAGGTCTTATCCTGCATCAGTGGAACTTGTGGTACTCTGTAGTGCGAGTACCCCATAGGGGGATGGAAGGTCTAATGTAATTTATGTTATCTAT
Organism: Leptodactylus fallax; assembly: GCA_947044405.1. Lineage (NCBI taxonomy): Eukaryota > Metazoa > Chordata > Amphibia > Anura > Leptodactylidae > Leptodactylus > Leptodactylus fallax. Next base: position 1,872,119 of record CAMRHE010000134.1, on the reverse strand, counting down.
GGTGCTGGTTCCTCTTTTTTCTGTCTTTCATAGGAGTTGAAAAAGGGAATCTCAAAAAAAGAAAAGTGATACAAAAAAGATGTGTAAATGAGCAGAGTGTGCCAAGAAATTGTCCAAATAGTGTAAAAAATCTGTATTTCCCAGATATCAAAAAGTGAACAACCATCACTAATCGATAGCTTGAGAAGTCAGAGCCATTCCAGAGTACTTCATAGTTGGATTCTGAAATCCTGGGACTGGAGTCAGTTAAAGAGATAGAAATCCCCATTTATGTCAAACGGTCTTTAAGTTAGTGGCTGAAGATAAAAAAAAAAATCTCACGAGCAGAGTGGTTTGGTACCAGACTCCAGTGGTGCAGATCCAAATAGATGCCAGTCAGTCAGGCTGAGTAGCCACTCAGATGGGGAAATTTTTTCAGGGCTCCTGGCCAAAAGAAATTGGCAGGGAATTGTCAAATTTCAGGGAGCTGAAGTCCTTACTATCATAGAACACAGTTGTGGAATTTCTCTGTCGCAAGAAAATAAACTCAGGGGAATGGTCCCTTCATCAGAAAGTTTTCCATCATATAATTTGTCAGTGGAGGACTCCCTACATAGATCTATTTGCTTCAGCATAATGTTGAAACTTCTCACTAAACCCCAAGGATGACCAGCAAGGGGGTGGTTGTGCTCTCTCAGTCTTGGGGGAAAGATATACAGTGGCTTGCAAAAGTATTCATACCCCTTGAACTTTTTCAAATTTTGTCACCTTACAACCACAAACTTAAATCTATTTTATTGAGATTTTAAGTGATAGACGAACACAAAGTAGCACTTAATTGTGAAGTGGAACGAAAATGATACATGATTTTCAAAATTTTAATCAAATAGAAATCTGAAAAGTGTGACGTTCAAAAGTATTTAGCCCCCTATATTCTGGTACCCCTAAATAAAACCCAGTGCAATCAATGGCCTTCAGAAGTCACTTATTTAATAGAGTCCAGCTGTGTGTAATTTAGTCTCAGTATAAATACACCTGTTCTGTGAAGGCCTCAGTGCTTTGTAAGAGAACACTAGTGAACAAACAGCAATGTGAAGACCAAGAAACTCATCAGACAAGTCAGAGATAAACTTATGGAGAAGTTTAAAGCAGGGTAAGGTTATAAAAACATATCCCAAGCTTTGAGCATCCCAAGGAGCACAGTTCAATCCATCGTCCAAAAATGTAAAAGGTATTCTACAACTGCAAACCTACCAAGACATGGTTGTCCACCTAAACTAACAGATCGAGCAAGGAGATTACTTGTCAGAGAAGCAGCCAAGAGGCCCATGGTCACTCTGGAGGAGCTGCAGAAATCCACAGCTCAGGTGGGGAAAATCTGTCCACAGGACAACTATAAGTCATGCACTCCATAATCTGGACTTTAAAGAAAGACCTAAGAAGTGCCGTTTGCAGTTTGCCACAAGCCATATAGGGGACACAGCAAACATGTGGAAGAAGGTGCTCTGGTCAGATGAGACCAAAGCTGAACATTTTGGCCTAAATGCAAAGCGCTATGTGTGGCAGAAAGGTAACACTGCTCATCACCCTGAACACACCATCCCCACTGTGAAACATGGTGGTGGCAGCATCATGCTGTGGGGATGCTTTTCTTCAGCAGGGACAGGGAAGCTGGTCAGAGTTGATGGGAAGATGGATGGAGCTAAATACATGGCAATCCTGGAAGAAAACCTGATGGAGGCTGCAAAAGACTTGAGACTGGGAAGGAGATTCACCTTCCAGCAAGACAATGACCCTAAACATACAGCCAGAGCTACAGTGAAATGGTTTAGACCAAAGAATATTCATGTGTTAGAATGGCCCAGTCAAAGTCTAGACCTAAATCCCATTGAGCATCTGTGGCAAGACATGAAAATTGCTGTTCACAGACACTCTCCATGCAATCTGACTGAGCTTGAGATTTTTTGCAAAGAAAAATGGGCAAAAATCTCAGTCTCTAGATGCGCAAAGCTGGTAGAGACGTACCCAAAAAGACTTGCAGTTGTAATTGCAACAAAAGGTGGCTCTGCAAACTATTCATATAGGTAATCTGAATATTTTTGCACGACACTTTTCAGATTTTTATTTGATTAGAATTTTGAAAACCATGTATCATTTTCCTTCCACTTCACAATTCTCTGTTACTTTGTGTTGTTCTATCACTTAAAATCTCAATAAAATAGATTTAAGTTTGTGGTTGTAAGATGACAAAATGTGAAAAAGTTCAAGGGGTATGAATACTTTTGCAAGCCGCTGTAGCATATGCCCTTCCACCATTACCTCTAATTCTGAGAGTGTTACAGAAAATTCTACAAGAACAAGCCACAGTAATCTTAGCATCCCCATTCTGGCCCAAGAGAAGTTGGTTCCCTCTCCTTCAGAGACTCTTGCGGACCCTCTCAATCAGGTAAGATCTTCTAAATTAAGGGCCACTTGCTCATCCCAATCCAGAGTACTTTCACCTCTCTGCCTGGAACATAAGACAATATTTTTTTTTTTAGTCAAACTTAACTACATCCACGACCTCTTCATTTCTCGTGAGATCTCATTTCTCGGTATCACAGAAACATGGCTGACACCCTCAGACACCACCTCCCTTGCTGCCCTCTCCTATGGAAGTCTGCAATTCTCGCACACTCCCCCGTCCCAACAATAAACCTGGTGGAGGAGTAGGCATATTCCTGTCTAACAACTGCTCCTTCGCCCCAATCCAACCGCTACCTGCTCTCACCTTCCTTTCCTTTGAAGTGCACTCTGTCCGCATTTACTCCCCCTCCAACCTCCAACTGGCTGTCATATATCGACCGCCAGGACCAACCACTGCCTGTATCAAACACTTCACCTCCTGGCTAATGCACTTTCTATCCAAAGACACCTCCACCATCATCATGGGTTATTTTAATATCCCCATTAACACAACCCCCCCCCCCCGCTTCCAGTCTCCTGTCTCTCACCGCCTCCTTTGATCTCTCTCAATGGTCCTCATCTACCTCTCACACAAAGTGGCACACGCTGGACCTCATATTCACCCGCCTCTACTCTCTAGTCAACCTCTCTAACTCTCTGTCCTCGCTCTCTGACCACAACCTGCTGACATTATCTGCCCTCTCCTCTGTAACAGACTCTCCAAACCGTAAACCAACACGCCCCTGCTGGAACCTTAATCACCTTGACATCCGCACGCTCTCAGACTCCCTCCTACTGCTCGCTAACATATCCTCACTCCAGGACACAGATGCTGCTGCCGCCTTCTATAATACCACCATTACTGCAGCCCTTGACTCTGTGGCCCCCTTCACAAACACCAGAGCCCGACTGATCAATAGGCAACCCTGGCACACTGACCTGACTAAAAAACCGAGACGTGCCTCACGGGTTGCAGAATGCCTCTGGAAGAAAAGCCACTCCCAGAAGGACTTCCTCAGGTATAAAGAGGCAGTACTCACATTCAAGAACGCACTCACCTCTGCAAAGCAAGTCTACTTCACCACACTAATATTTGCCCTATCCCGCAACCCCAAACAGCTATTCACTACCTTCAACTCCTTTCTCCGTCCTCCTGTGCCCCCTCCGACATCACAGCTGATGACTTTGCATCTTATTTCTAAAGCAAAATCGACATCATCAGAATCAGTCTCACCCTACAACCCCCGACAACCACTCTACCTAACTGCTCGGTGCTCTTCTTCTTTAACCAGTTTCTCTACTGTCTCTGATGAAAGGCTCTCTACCCTGATCTCTAAATCCCACCTCACCTCCTGCGTGCTTGACCCGATCCAGTCACATCTCATCCCCAAACTCACTGAAGTCATTTCTCCAGCCCTAACCCATCTCTTCAACCTATCCCTAACCAATGGATCCTTCCCTTACGCCTTCAAACATGCTACCATCACACCTATACTTAAGAAACCCTCCCTAGACCCATCCTCTCCAGCCAACTATCGCCCCATCTCACTGCTCCCGTACGCCTCTAAATTGCTTGAACAACATGTCCACTCCGAACTATCCTCCTATCTCTTGTCCAAAGTACTCTTTGACAGACTACAGTCAGGCTTCAGACCCCATCACTCCACAGAAACTTCCCTAACCAAAGTCACTAATGACCTTCTAACTGCCAAAGCCAAGTGTCACTACTGTGTCCTCCTCCTCCTTGACCTTCCTCCGCCTTTGACATGGTCGACCACTCCCTCTTGTTAGAAACGCTCTCATCCCTTGGCATCTCAGACCTGGCCCTTTCATGTATCTCCTCATGCCTCACCAACCGCACATTCAGTGTCTGCCATTCACACACCACCTCCTCGCCACGCCCTCTTTCTGTAGGTGTTCCCCAAGGCTCAGTCCTAGGACCCCTCCTGTTCTCCATCTACACCCTCGGCCTTGGCCAACTCATAGAATCTCATGGTTTCCAATACCATTGCTATGCTGATGACACTCAAATATATCTCTCTGGACCACACATTACCTCACTGTTGCCCAGAGTCCCAGAGTGTCTAGCAACTGTAGCCTCCTTTCTCTCCTCTCGCTTTTTCAAACTCAACATGGAGAAAATGGAGTTCATCATCTTCGCCCCACCTTGCACAGCCCCTCTACCTGACCCATCTATCATAGTTAATGGTGCTAAACTTACCCCAGTCCCATGGGTCCGCTGCCTTGGGATAACCTTAGACTCTGACCTATTCTTCAAGCTGCACATCAAAACCCTCAACACCTCCTGCCGCCTCCAACTCAAGAACATCCATCGAATCTGCTCCTTCCTCACCCATGAAACTACAAAGATGCTAGTCCATGCCCTCATAATCTCCTGCTTAGACTACTGTAACACCCTTCTCCATGGCCTCCCAGCAAATACACTCGCCCCCCTCCAGTCCACCTTAAACTGTTCTGCTCGCTTAATACACCTCTCCCCCCGTTCTTCATTGGCTGCTCCCCTCTGCCAATCCCTTCACTGGCTACCCGTTGCCCAGTGAATAGAGTTCAAATTGCTAACGCTGACATACAAAGCCATCCACAACCTGTCCCCTCCATATATCTCTGACCTAATCTCCTGCTTCCTGCCCGCAGGTAACCTACGATCCTCCAAAGACCTCCTACTCCGCTCTGCTCTTATCCGCTCTTCACACAACCGTCTCCAAGACTTCTCCCGTGCATCACCCATACTCTGGAACTCATTATCAAGACACATAAGACTGACCCCCACAATCACAAGCTTCAAGAAGTCCCTGAAGACTCACCTATTCAGGAAGGCCTACAACCTCCAATGACACTACTGTCACCACACCACCATCTGTACAGCCTCTCCCCTCACCTTCTGTCTCTATCCCTCTTCCCTCATAGATTGTAAACCCTTGCGGGCAGGGCCCTCTATCCCACTGTGCCAGTTGATCACTGTTAGTATTATACTTGTCTTGTATAGTTAAAAGTCAAATACTGGATATTTAAAACATCAAGGTTCAGAAAAAGGTAGTCACTTTAACCCTTTCCCGACATCCACCGTAATAGTACGGCGGATGCTGGGTGTTTAAAGATGGCGGCCGCTCGGGAGTCGTGCGGCCGCCATAGCCATCGGGTCTTTGCTGTATAAAACATTGTATAATGTCCGCATTGATTGTGGACATTAACTCCTCTGGCGCCTCGGCCAGAGCTGACCGAGGCACCATTTTACCGGAGGCGCGCGGGCGCCGCCATTTTGCCGGGGATTGCCAGCACCCAGAGCAAGTTCCGGCGTCCCGTTGCTATGACAGCCGGGAGCCTTGTGAAGGCTACCAGGCCTGTCTTTCATTAACTTCTATAGCAGGCTACTCTATGTAGCCTGCAATAGAAGCGCCATTGTAATGCAATGCATTAGTGATCAGACCCCTTGGGGTTCAAGACCCCTGGGGGATCTAATAAATGCAAAATAAAAAAAATATTAAAAATATTAAAAGTTCAAATCACCCCCCTTTCCCTAGAACACATCTAAAAGTAGTTAAATACTGTGAAACACATACACATTAGGTATCCATGTGTCCGAAAACACCCGGTCTACAAATCTATAGAAATATTTTTCTATAAAAAGTAAAAAGTACACCTGGCCCTGCAAAAAAAGACGCCCTATGCATCCCCGTACACGGATGTATAAAAAAGTTACGGGTGTCAGTATATGGCGACTTTTAAAAAAATATATATTTTTGCACAGTTTTGGATTTTTGTTAAGGGGTTAAAATGTCAATAAAACCATATAAATTTGGTACCTCCGAAGTCGTAGCGAAACATAGAATACATTTGACATGTCATTTTGGCTGTAGAGCAAACGCCGTAAAAACGAAGCCTGTAAGAAAGTCGCACAAATGCACTTTTTCTTCAAATCCACCCCATTCTGAATTTTTTTCCAGCTTCCCTGTACATTGTACAGAATAATAAATGGTAGCATTATGAAAAGAAATTTGTCCTGTAAACATTAAGACCTCATATGGCTCTGAGAACGGAAAAATAAAAAAGTTATTGGGTTTGGAAGGGGGAGGGGGAGTCAAAAACGAAAAATGTCACCGGCGGGAAGGGGTTAAAGGGGTTGTCCAGTATAAAACAATATTTTTAAACTAAGCCCCCCATGCCCCCCCCAACTTTCTAATATATGTTTATTAAACATATTGTATATTTAGACAGTTATATATGTAAGTCATGTGACCTACATATATTACATTTTTAACATTTCTGCTGACGTAACGGGTCATCGGTATAATCCATATGCTGACCTATTACGTCAGGGAAAAGGCCTTACCCCCACTAGCCCCTTTGTACTTACCTTTTCCTGTAGACCCGAGCAGACACGTCATCCCCACCTGTAAGGGTGCTAGTTATCAGATCTGGAGTCCAATTGGTGAGGCAATGTCACAGTACTTAAACAGTAGTAGATGAGGAGTTAAATAGTAGGAATAGTACCTCAGGAATGGTGTGATACAAGAACTGAAAATTAACAGATTTTTATACACATGGTTTTCAAAGCATTTTAGAGTCCTTAAAAAAAAATTGCAATCTAATTAGAGAAGTTATTTACAACAGGTCAAAAAAACAGTCTGGAAACTTGTGGTGCGTGACGGAGGGATCAGTAATTCTTGCTGTCATCAATATACCACAAACCCACAGACAGAACGGCCTACCTGAGAAACGACAGCTTCCACCCCAAGCACACAAGACAATCTATAATCTACAGCCAGGCTATACGATACAATCATATTTGCTCCGACAAAACAGACCTGGACAAGCACCTCCTGGATCTGAGGATGAAATTTCTCAGATTGGGATACAAACCAAAAGTGACAGACAACCAATTAAACAAAGCAGCAGCCATTAACAGAGACAGTCTGCTCACATATAGAGAGACCCAGAAAGATGCCCGAGTGCCCCTAGTTGTCACCTACAACCCACAGCTGGAGATCCTACGAAGGATTGCCAAGGAGCTCCAACCTGTGCTACATAGAGACAACAGACTCAAGGACATATTTCCAGTCCCTCCTCTCCTCTCCTTTCGACAACCACCAAACCTGAGGCGCATTATCGTCCGGAGTGCCCTGAAGGCCCCAATTGAAAATGGCACCTCACCTTGCCTACATAAAAGATGCATGACCTGCAAGCACATCCACACCGCTGACAGTGTACCTATCCCACAGTCACAACAGGTGCACAGAATTAGGGGGACATTTTCCTGCAGGTCTTCCAATGTGGTGTACCTCATAATATGTGTGCAATGTCCCACCACAGGCCTCTATGTGGGGGAAACAGGGCAGAGACTCAGTCAACGAATGAACTCACACAGATCCACCATTAATAACAGCAGAACAGATCTCCCAGTGGCCGCACATTTCTCCGGAGAAAACCACTCTATTGAAGATTTGCGGGTTGTGGTTTTAATGGGACATTTTAAGACACACGAGAAAAGGAAAGAAATGGAGTACAAATTTATGCAAAAATTTCAAACTCTGCAATTTGGACTTAATATTCATGCCAGCTTCATGTCACACTATGTTTGAACCATGAACTGAACTCAATATTCATGCCAGCTTCAAATCACACTATGTATGACCTGTGAGGGACACAAATCACCTCCTGATAGCAAACAGATAACAGCAAGAATTACTGATCCCTCCGTCACGCACCACAAGTTTCCAGACTGTTTTTTTGACCTGTTGTAAATAACTTCTCTACTTAGATTGCAATTTTTTTTAAGGACTCTAAAATGCTTTGAAAATCATGTGTATAAAAATCTGTTAATTTTCAGTTCTTGTATCACACCATGTCTGATGAAGGGAGCGAGCACTCCTGAAAGCTTACTTATAAATATACTCAGTTAGCCTCTAAAAGGTATCGCCTGATTTCTTCACTCTTCCACTACTTTCAATGGCTAACACGGTACAACATTATACTACTAGTACCTCAGGAGTAAGAAGCAACCGTGGTCAGACGTATGCAGGATTCGGTACACAGGAGCAGTGGATCAGCCGTACTCAGATATATGCAAGATTCGGTACACAGGAGCAGTAGATCAGCCGTAGTTAGACGTAAGCAGAAATCGGTACACAGGAGCAGTAGAGTAGTGGTGAGGATCAGGGCAAACAGGAAACAGACAGCCAGAATAATCAGGCACATGATGGAGTAAGCTATGGGTTTATATAGGGATTTCTATACTGAGATGGGCCACAGAGCATGTGCGTTCCCTAAGCTAATCATTCCAATAGAAAAGTTCAGGCTAAGCAAGGCAAAAAACAAACAGGCTTCTTCAATGGCATAATGGTCAAGCTGCAAAACATGGACGTGAAGTCAAAGGTTCAAGACCCAGTGAGCTCAGTTTCTGAAATTACTCCCTCTTCTCCAGAAATGTCCTCTGGACGGTACTTGACTTGCCTGGATAGCGCTGATGGAATTCTCTTACCAGTTGTGGAGCATGAATGTTGTTTACTGGTTCACATGAGTTATCTTCAGGACCATATCCTTGCCACTTTATCAAGTACTGTAACTGATTTCGATAAATTCTAGAATCCAAAATATTTTCGACAACATATTCCTCTTCTCCTTCAACAATAACTGGATCAGGTGGAAGAAAGTTACGTCCCAGGAATGGATTTTCCACAAAAGGCTTGAGAAGGGAGGAATGAAAAATAGAGTGAATCCGCATAGAGTCTGGAAGTTTTAAATGAAACGCTACAGGATTAATTTGAGCCACAATTTCAAATGTTCCAATAAATTTCTGACCTAGCTTGGTTGAAGGTGTCTTGAGCTTCAAGTTTTTTGTAGAGAGCCATACCTTTTCTCCTATACCAAAGGAAGGGAAAGACTTGCGATATCTATCAGCAGTTTTCTTATAGTCATCCTGAGCTTCATGTAGGGTGTTTATCAATTTTTCTTGAACTTGCTTCAAGGTAGACAGTCTGCTGGTGACAGCAGGAACTGAAGAAGAAATTGGAAGATTAGGAATGAATGTAGGATGGAAACCCATATTGGCAAAAAATGGACTCTGCGACGTAGAAAAATGCTGGGAGTTGTTATAAGCAAATTCCGCCGGAGGAAGAAATTTCACCCAATCATGCTGGAGATAACTTGTATAACACCGCAAATACTGTTCAAGGGTTTGGTTAGTACTCAGTTTGGCCATTAGACTGTGGATGAAAAATTCCTAGTGTGGCACAAAAACTCTTCCAGAACTTTGAGGTAAACTGTACCCCACGGTCAGAAACTACAATGTCAGGTATGCCATGTAGGCAGAAAACTTCTTGAATGACCAATTCCGCAGTCTCTTCAGCACAGGGTACCCCCTATGTGGATATAAAATGAACCATTTTGGTAAGACGGTCTACCACAACTAGAATTGTGCGCATATCTTTTGAAGATGGTAGTTCAATAATAAAGTCCATAGAGACAGAACCCCAAAGACGAAATGAAATAGGAAGAGGCTGAAGTAATCTTACTGGTGAGGAACGAGAGGTCTTATTCCTAGCACAGATTTGACAGTAAGAAACATACTTCTTGACATCCATCTGGTATTTAGGCCACCAAAAAGAGCGGGACAAAAGTTCTTTGGTCTTTTTGACTCCCATGTGACCTGCGGGTCTAGAGTCATGAACAAGGTGCAGAATTTCTAATTGAGTAGTCTCAGGAACATAAACACACTGATCAAGAGTCCAAACCCGGTCTTTGAAAGCCAAATCTATATGTGTGGGGGTATGATTAAGGAAAGGGTCTCCACTATAACCTTCTTTAATCCTCTGAAGTATACCTTTGGAAATGGCTGCCCCCACAAAATTCTTAGTAGATAAGATGGTGGTTTCAGGTGTGTCATCTTGCGTTATTCTGGATAAGGCGCCTACTTTTCCATTGCGGGATCCAGGTTTGTAGAAAATGATGAAATTAAATCTTGAAAAAAATAAAGCCCATCTAGCCTATCTACCAGAAAGTCTCTTGGCTGATCTGATAAATTCAAGATTTCGGTGATCTGTAAAAACATGAACCATATGAGATGCTCTTTCAAGAAGATGTCTCCATTCCGTGAATGCTTTTGTAATTGCCATTCTTTATTCCCAATGTCATAGTTTCTTTCAGAAGGTGACATCAGGCAGGAGAAAAAAGCACAAGGATGAAGCAACTGTTTATCCCCAACTCTTTGGGACAATACTGCTCCTACTGCTGAATCTGAAGCATCCAATTCAACTATAAATGGGAGGTCTGGATTAGGATGAACTAACATAGGAGCAGAAGTAAAAAGTGTTTTTAATTGGGTTAATGCGTTGTCTGCACTTGAAGACCATTTAAAAGGAATTCCTTTCTGGGTTAGTTGTGTTATTGGACTAATAACCTTTGAGAAATTCCTAATAAATTTGCGGTAGAAATTTGCTAAACCAACAAATCTTTGAACTTCCTTGACATTCTTGAGAGAGGGCTAGTCTAAAATAGCTTGGTTCTTACTGGGGTCCCATTCGCAATTCTTCTGTAGAAATTATGCACCCCAAAATCTGAATTTCTGTCTTTTCAAATTCATACTTTTCCAGTTTAACATATAGCTGGTTTTCTCTTAGATGGCTCAAAACCATGGTACGATGCTTACGATGTTCTTCAAGGTTCTCATAGAATATTAATTTGTCATCCAAATATGCCACCACAAATTGATCCAGCAGATCTCGGAAGACATCATTGATGAAATGTTGAAATGTTGCTGGGGCATTGCAAAGTCCAAATGGCATGACAAGGGGTTCAAAATGCCCGTAGCGTGTTCAAAATGCTGTCTTCCACTCGTCCCTGGCTTGTATATGGACAAGATTGTATGCCCCTCATAGATCCAACTTGGTAAAAATCTTTGCTCTGGAGTAATTTTGGAATAAGCGGAAGAGGGTAATGATTTTTGACGGTTATTTGGTTTAGTTACCTATAGTCAATACAAGGACGTAGCGTGCCGTCTTTCTTTGGTACAAAGACACAACAAAAAAAAACTTTTCGTCTTCTACTGGGCAAAAACCATTTGTCCTATACTAAATCGAGTGTGTGGATTCCAAATCCGAAGTCAGAATTGTTGTAACACGTCAGTAAATTTTGCTATGCATAAGTATGCCTAAATGAATTAAGAACTTGGAAAACATTGAATAATTTTGACAAGAACGAGTTTTACATTAACGAGAAATAAAAGGAACTTTTTTACTTTTAGCAAATGGCTGCAATGAAACAAAGAGTGAAAAATTTAAAGGGGTCTGAATACTTTCCGTACCCACTGTAGTCCTCAAAGTCAGCTGGAAGCGGGTTGTGGTTTTAATGGGACATTTTAAGACACAAGAGAAAAGAAAAGAAATGGAGTATAAATTTATGCAAAAATTTCAAACTCTGCAATTTGGACTTAATATTCATGCCAGCTTCATGTCACACTATGTTTGAACCATGAACTGAACTCAATATTCATGCCAGCTTCATGTCACACTATGTTTGAACCATGAACTGAACTCAATATTCATGCCAGCTTCAAATCACACTATGTGTGACCTGTGAGGGTCACAAATCACCTCCTGATAGCAAACAGATAACAGCAAGAATTACTGATCCCTCCGTCACGCACCACAAGTTTCCAGACTGTTTTTTTGACCTGTTGTAAATAACTTCTCTACTTAGATTGCAATTTTTTTAAGGACTCTAAAATGCTTTGAAAACCATGTGTATAAAAATCTGTTAATTTTCAGTTCTTGTATCACACCATGTCTGATGAAGGGAGCGAGTACTCCTGAAAGCTTACTTATAAATATACTCAGTTAGCCTCTAAAAGGTATCGCCTGATTTCTTCACTCTTCCACTAGTTTAACAAGTTCATCTTTAACTGATTAAGAAAGTCCTCCATAGAACTGACATTTTAGTGCGAAGGTGTTCCAGGAAACATCAAAAGCCCAGTGCCAAAACTCTGCAGCGTACTTTGCAACAGAGCGTCTTCCTGGCAAAGCCCCCTCCAGCAATGATTAAGAAATCCTCGGTACAAAAGTCCCTTTCCACCAAATTTTTCAGGTAGTAGAAGCCGATAAACTTGAGAAGTGCCACTGACAGCAGCAGAATTTGCACGCAAATCATGTACTTGTCCTTCCATTTCAGTCGCTTGAGTTTGCACTTCATTTAATTGTCTTTGAAGGTTGTATACAAGGTTATGCAATTCCGAGATCTGGAATGCATGCTGTGACAAGGCAGACTCTGCCCCTCTGGCCTCAATGTTGGGCCTGATTATTATGTAACGGTGATAGTTATCTGATATGGAGTCCAATTGGTAAGGCAATGGCACAGTACTTAAACAGTAGTAGATGAGGAGTTAAATAGCAGGAATAGTACCTCAGGAGTAAGAAGCAACCGTGGTCAGACGTATGCATAATTCGGTACACAGGAGAGTAGATCAGCCGTAGTCAGACGTATGCAGAAATCGGTACACAGGAGCAGTAGAGTAGTGGTGAGGATCAGGGCAAACAGGAAGCAGACAGCCAGAATAATCAGGCACAGGATGGAGTAAGCTGTGGGTTTATATAGGGATATCTATACTGTGATTGTCCACAGAGCAGGTGTGATCCCTAAGCTAATCATTCCAATAGAAAAGTCCAGGCTAAGAAAGGCAAAGAACAAACAGGCTTCTTCAATGGCATAATGGTCAAGGCTGCAGAACATGGATGGGAAGTCAAGGGTTCAAGACCCAGAGAGCTCAGTTCCTAACATTGCCTCTCCTCTTCTGTGTGCGGCCCCCCCAAACACGCGCAATAGTGCTGGGAAGCCGCCCACTATACTTAACATTCTTCCACTGCTTTCCAGACTGGACTAGAGCTGTGATGTCACACCTGGTTCCATGAAGGACTGGCATGATAGGGAAGGCTGGGAAGATGCCGGCTAGAACAATTGCATGTGAACTGCACTTGTGCAGTAGCTGGCACTCTTGCCCAGACTGCTCGCGTTCAGTGAATATGCAAGAGGCTATGGAGGATTTATGGTATTGGCCAACATTTGGTCGGAGTCGCGCACTCATACAATGTTTTTTATATTTTTTTTTTCTTCCCCTGCTTTGTGCATGGGCAATAGCCAGCAGGCTCCTCCAGCTGAGTCTGCCAGCTCAACACCTGATTATGGGGGAGGAACAGGGAAACAGGGAGGGGGAGTGTGTTGGAAAGGGAAAGGGTCAGTGAGAGAGGGAGTAGAAGTGAGACATCATGGAACTTGTAGGAAAGAAACCACAGAAACTTAGGGATGTAAACAAATGCAGAAGATGCCAGGAGCTCACTGAGAACCCCAGAAATCACTTAAAACACTGTTAAATGTATTTGGTTGCACTTATTAACCCATTAATAGCACTAACAGACATTTTTGAAAAATGGATAAAGAAGAAGTTTTCAACTTCCAAAAATAGAGGGTTGACCACACAGTGCAAACCATTAATCAGCCTTAAAAATAGAAAGGCCAGATTAGACTTTGCCCCAAAAAATATAAAGAAGCCAGCCCAGTTCTGGGTCACTAGTGTTTATTGATGATGTGACGGGTTGATGAATTCGAAAGTGTACAGGGATATTTTTTTCTGCTTAGATTCAACCAAATACAGCAAGGTTGACTGGACAGCGCTTCACAGTACAGATGGGCAATGACCCAAAAAATACTGCAAAAGCAACTCAGGAAGTTTTTAAGGCAAAGAAGTGGAATATTCTGCAATGGCAGAAGAGTCAATCACCAGATCTGAACCCGCTCAAGGGATTTTCCGGGCAAAGAATCTTTTTTTTTTAAAAAAAGGTCTGTTAGTGCTATTAATGGGTTAATAAGTGCACCCAAATACCTTTAGCAGGTTTTTGAGTGAATTCTGGGTTTCTCTGGGAGCTCCTGGCATCTTTTGCATTTGTTTACATGGTGTAGCTTCCTGCTGTCTTAGTTCATGCAATGCATCATGGTAGTTGTAGGCTGACTCGCACTACCTCCCTCTCACTCCCTCCCCCCTCCCTCTCTCACTCCCCCCTCCCTGTCTCCCTAGCTATTCCGCCCATTACTAGCCCTTCCCAACTAACTCAGCACACCCCCACCCATCATACTTACCTGTCTTCCTGTCCAGACTTCCTTCTACGGGGACGGCTCCTCTTCTTCTTTGACTCTGCCGGAGCGTGCACAATAGTCCCAGAACTGCGATGCAGTCAGCAATCCATATCTATTGCGCAGGCGTGGGAGGTTCCTTCGGCCTGCGCACGCGCCGGCAAATATCAAAGAAGAGGAAGAGCCGTCCCCGCAGAAGGAAGTCTGGACAGGAAGACAGGTAAGTATGGTGGGGTGGGTTGGGGGTAGTATTGGTGACGTTCTGCTTCCGGAAATGGGAAAACAGAACATCACCGGATAATCAGAAAATGTTCCTGGGGCAGTCACATGACTGCTCCAGGGATATGGGTAAATATATATTTTTGCTAAAGTATGTAATTTAGAAAGTAGGCAGGGGAGGATGTTTAGATTAGTGTAGAAATTCCATTTTATTCCCTTTAAGACAAAACTTAAGGCAGAAGACCCACAAAAAAGCAACAACTGAAGACAGCTGCAGTAAAGACCTGGCAAAGCATCACAAAGGAGGAAACACAGCGTTTGGTAATGTCCACGGGTTCCAGATTTCAGAAGTCATTGCCTGCAAAGAATTCTCCACAAAGTATTAAAAATAAATTTTATTTATGGTAATGTTAATTTGTCCAATTACTTTTGAGCCCCTAAAATGAGGAGGCAAAATTGGTTGCAATTCCAAAACGTTTCACAGGATATTTTTGTTTAACCCCTTGCATTAAACCTGAAAGCATACACTTCAATTGAATCTCAGTTGTTTCATTTCAAATCTAATGTGGTAGCATGCAGAGCCAAAATCGTGAAGATTGTGTCACTGTCCAAATATTTCTAGACCTTAACTGCATGTGTTAAAATTCCTTGGATTTTGCTGAAGAACTGGAAGTGGTGGGTGGGCCACCCAATATTTAAAGAACTCCCAGTTCCTGTTTCCTGTCTGAGGAAGGAGGCAGTCTCCAGGGGTGCTATCCCTGACTCAAGGAAAAAAGATTACCAGTAATTGCCAGCAAAGGCAGAGAGCCTGTGCTACTAGGAACTAGAGTAGTTCCTGGGGCTTCTGTAGCTATAGTTACATTCTAGCTTAAAATTGCTTTCCCCTAGAGTGTCGGGGAAATATGGCATAGAGACATGAATTTATGGAATTAGGAAAACTGAATGTTTACCTTTTAACACTCCAAGCTTAGATGAGCCTCCCTCAGACATACCCTTGAAATAGTCAACTGAGTAATTTTAATATCTTTTTAAGCAAAACCAAGATTGAATACTGAGTAAATGGAATTATTCATTTTTTTTCTGTGTGAATTTGGTACTGGATTTAGCTTTATAGTCTGATACAGTGTATTCCATACAATCTTACAGTTGGAAAAAAAAACTGCTAAAAACAAGTAAAATGACAAGTAATCAAAAGTGATGGAAAGAAACTATTCAAAATCCAAATACATGGCCTCGCCTAAGAATCTCATATAGTGTGTTATCTGTAAATGAAAAGAGAGCACTGAATGATGTCTGCAAAAGTTGCATTTACTTGCTTTTTTTTCCTTTTTTATTACGACCCATAGCCTTATAACAGTGATCATTTCCACTTTTTTTTTACTATTGTAATATAGTAAAGCATTTTGAATTTACTGGCTGCATTGTTTATGAGTTACTGGTTAATGGTACATATAGCTGATATACTGACATTTTTAGAGATAGCTGGCAATACATTTTAAACCCTTCTCAATTAAAATGAGTAAATTATCTGAATTACTCTAACATGCAGCATATATAGTAATGGACACTAGGGAATGACTGGTTATCCCCCCAAGCTCTATTTGTTTCTTGTGCAATATTTTTACAGAAATACACGGTGGGTGGAAATAAATAAAATAGGGCATCAGGACAAGTTTACCTGTACCCTAAGTGACTACAGTGCTGGCCAAAAGTATTGGCACCCCTGCAATTCTGTCAGATAATACTCAATTTCTTCCAGAAAATGATTGCAATCACAAATGCTTTGGTAATAATATCTTCTTTTATTTTGCTTGCAATGAAAAAACACAAAAGAGAATGAAAAAAAAAGTCAAATCATTGATCATTTTACACAAAACTCCAAAAACAGGCCGGACAAAAGTATTGGCACCCTCAGCCTAATACTTGGTAGCACAACCTTTAGACAAAATAACTGCGAACAACCGCTTCCGGTAACCATCAATGAGTTTCTTACAATGCTCTGCTGGAATTTTAGACCATTCTTCTTTGGCAAATTTCTCCAGGTCCCTGAGATTTGAAGGGTGCCTTCTCCAAACTGCCATTTTGAGATCTCTCCACAGGTGTTCTATGGGATTCAGGTCTGGACTCATTGCTGGCCACTTTAGAAGTCTCCAGTGGTTTCTCTCAAACCATTTTCTAGTGCTTTTTGAAGTGTGTTTTGGGTCATTGTCCTGCTGGAAGACCCATGACCTCTGAGGAAGACCCAGCTTTCTCACACTGGGCCCTACATTATGCTGCAAAATTTGTTGGTAGTCTTCAGACTTCATAATGCCATGCACACGGTCAAGCAGTCCAGTGCCAGAGGCAGCAAAGCAACCCCAAAACATCAGGGAACCTCCGCCATGTTTGACTGTAGGGACCGTGTTCTTTTCTTTGAAGACCTCTTTTTTTTTCCTGTAAACTCTATGTTGATGCCTTTTCCCAAAAAGCTCTACTTTTGTCTCATCTGACCAGAGAACATTCTTCCAAAAAGTTTTTGGCTTTCTCAGGTAAGTTTTGGCAAACTCCAGCCTGGCTTTTTTATGTCTCTGGGTCAGAAGTGGGGTCTTCCTGGGTATCCTACCATAGAGTCCCTTTTCATTCAGACGCCGACGGATAGTACGGGTTGACACTGTTGTACCCTCGGACTGCAGGGCAGCTAGAACTTGTTTGGATGTTAGTCGAGGTTCTTTAGCCACCATCCGCACAATCTTTCGTTGAAATCTCTCGTCAATTTTTCTTTTCCGTCCACATCTAGGGAGGTTAGCCACAGTGCCATGGGCTTTAAACTTCTTGATGACACTGCGCACGGTAGACACAGGAACATTCAGGTCTTTGGAGATGGACTTGTAGCCTTGAGATTGCTCATGCTTCCTCACAATTTTGCTTAGACAGTTCTTTGGTCTTCTTTCTTTTCTCCATGCTCAATGTGGTACTCACAAGGACACAAGACAGAGGTTGAGTCAACTTTAATCCATTTCAACTGGCTGCAAGTGTGATTTAGTTATTGCCACCACCTGTTATGTGCCACAGGTAAGTAACAGGTGCTGTTAATTACACAAATTAGAGAAGCATCACATGGTTTTTCAAAGGGTGCCAATACTTTTGTCCACCCCCTTTTTTATGTTTGGTGTGGAATTATATCCAATTTGGCTTTTTGACATACATTGTCACACATTACTCTCGGCACCTACTTTCCAAACCTTATTCTTGGGTGAGATTAAAAGAGATTAATTGGTCCTCAAACATGGATTTATAGGACTTTCTTAGCTTGGAAGAGACTTGTGACCTCAGCTGTGAAGATTTAAGATTTGATTGATGAGATCGGTACATCTCCAGAGAAGGGTGAAGGTCAATCCATCTATGTGTTTCCTGTTGAGAAGGTTCCCTAACTCATCAAAGCTGTGCATGCGTCAAATCAACTGGATCCTGGAAGACAGAACCAGAAGATCAATGGCATCACAAACCAGGGGTACTTCAGGTAAAATCTGTCACCAGGGCAGGTGTTAGGGGTACAGACTGGGCAATTGCCTAGGGCCTTCATCCCCAAAGGGCCCCCCTGGGATCCGGAGCCTGATGACTCTGGATACTGGAGTTAGGCCCGGCCACATCGATAACAGAAAGGGGCTGGGACTCGCCAGGGTTGTCCTCTAACTCCACTTATCTTTACATTCTGCATCGAAGCCTTAGCATCTAAAATTCATTCTAACCCAGATATTACAGGGGTGGCAGTGCAAGACTGGCTGCTTAAGATCAGTCTCTTTGGCGATGTTGTCTTACTAATTCTTACCAAGCCCCACATTACCCTACTCAACCTCATGAACACCCTAAGGGAAATCGGCTCTCTCTCCAGTTATAAAGTTAAACCTACCAAAACTGGGTTTACCTTTAAATATCCCAGATTCTGTTGTACAATTGCTCTGCCTTAACTATGATTTTCGCTGGAGAGACTGCTCTATTCGCTACCTAAGGATTCAATTGTCCTCCTCCTATACCTCATTGTACTCGGTTAACTATCCCTGTCTGTTTCAGGACCTCCGCTCCCTCCTGGATACATGGCGCCCCCTTCCCATATCCCTTATTTGCCGCATCACAGCAGTCAAGATGACCCACCTCCCTTATCTTCTCCATTTCTTCGAGTCACTCATGTTAGCTGGTAAGGCTGAAGGGGCACTGGCAGTACCGCATATCCTCCACTATTACTCGGCGGCCCATTTATGTTGCATTCCGTTTTGGGCGGCGCCTCAAGACTATATGAAATGGGTTGAGATTGAGCACTGGTCCACCCTAATGCCTTTCTGTGGTCCCTTTCCCCCTCGTCTGCTACCCCCCTTCTGGGACCTATTCGCTTCACAAGAACTGTTTGGATTGTGTGCTCTAGACTATTTCCATTAGCTCCTCCGCACTCTTCCATGGTCTTTTCTCTCTATAATCCACTCCTCCCGGGGGGACTATTGGCTGCTATGGTTCATCCTTGGAGTAGGTTAGGCCTATTCCATATAACTGATTTGTTTGACCCATTGACTTTGGAGCTTAGACCCTTTGATTATTTTACTTCTGCCTTGCACCTTCCCGTCTCTGAATGGTTTCACTACCATCAAATAGCCCACTTTATGACCACCCTGTTTGGAGCTCAACGGGTTTTCCGACTCTACCATTTTTGAAAGACTGTGTTGCGCTGGCACTTCCACAAAGGGCCTGATCTCAGATATCTATAAGCTCCTATCATTTCCGGAGGGATGGTCTCCCCTTGCTCATAAATACATGGCTACAAATACAAGTGGACTGAAGCTCTGGGCAAGCAGATCTCACCCAGTCAGTGGCAGATTATCTGGACCCATGTGGCTATATCCTCTTCGTGCATAACATTTTGTGAGGCTCAATATTAAATTCTTATAGTAGAAAAAAAGAAAAAAGAGGGCTTTGTTTTTAGCTCATCATATTATGTAGCTTGAAATCGCATAAACAGATTCTTTACACACAGAGTGTTCTATTTCAAGTGTTTTATTTATGTTGATTATGGATTACAGGTAATGAAAACCCAAATCTAAGAAAATCTGAATATTGTAAAAAAGTTCAGTATTGCAAATGCAGTGTGTCACCTGCCAAGGTTTCCTAAGCCTTTAAATGGTCCATCAGTCTGGTTCAGTAGGACACACAATCATGGAAGACGCTGATTATGAATTGAATTACTGAATTACTGAAATGAATGAATGTTTCAAAAATATTCTAATTTATTGAGATGCACCTGTACAATACAACTGTGTACAGACTTCCTTAGTAACAGCTCAGTTAGAGGGTTGCTAAAGAGAATGTTACTGTTTTATAATAAAAAGGAAGTTAAATAGTATGTCACAAAAATGGTCACAAACACCCCCCAACATACTAGTGAAAAAAAAAGGTAATTACACTTTAAATATTGTTTTAATTTTTATGAAAGTGCTGGAAAATGCTGCCATTTTGCTCAAAATCTGCAAAAATTGTGGCAAAATGTTCATTAACTCTACTTATTGCATTGTAAAAATCATTGTATACAGTACACACAAAAAGTCCACAAAATGTTTAGTTGTTTTAGGCCGGAGCTCCACGTTGCGAAAACGCAGCGTTATGGCTGTGGGGGAAACACCGCGGCAAAAAACGTTTCATTGTACAATACCTGCAAAGTGGATGGGATCTGCGTTTTTGCAAATCGCAGCATGTCAATTATGCCTACGGAAACGCTGGCGTTTTTTGTATAGGTATAATAGAATCAGAAAGTCTGCAGAGGAAAACTCTTCAGACATTCTGTGAAAAACCCTGCGGAAAAAACCCCGATGTGGCTCCCTATGTGGGGCCTTAGCCTTAGTGTCTTTTTTTCACTGCTTATACCCTGAAATAAGACTGTAGGATACCTGGAACAGATCAGTTTAGTATTCTTTTGTGTTTATCAAGCCCCACCAATAACTCATATTACTTAGCAACACTTGCTGAACTATTCCTACTCCTTTGAACTAAACTAACCCCAAGTGTCTTTATGTACTGTCTTAAATAGGTTTTCCGGACAATTTATTTTTATTTTTTTAAAAGGTCTGTTAGTGCTATTAAAGGGTTAAAAGTACACCCATATACTTTGAGTGATTTCTGGGTGTCTGTGGGAGCTCCTGGCATCTTTTGCATTTGTTTACATGGTGTAACTTCCTGCTATGTAGTTTCCTGTGTACCTTCCACACTACCTCCCTGTCACTGCTCCCCCTCTCCTCTCTCACTCCGTTACACCCCCCTGGGTGTAGAGATGGATTGCCATCTTTACTGTGTATGTCTCGCAGATGCAGCGTCTCCAGCCTCCAGCAAGCACTTGAAGAGAGGAAGAGGGGAGGAGCCATTTCGGGACAAGAAGGATGATAAGTATTGATGGAGTTGGGGGGGGCAGGGGGAAAGTATTGGTGACGTTCCATTTCGGATGCGGTGAAACAGAACGTCACTGGATTATCAGAAAGTGTCCCTGGGGCAGTCACACCCACCCTAGGGATATGGGTAATTATATATATTTTTTATACTAGTCAATTAGAAGTTAGGTGGGGGAAGGGGTTTAGTTTAGGGATTAATATTAAATTTATGCAGGACAACCCCTTTAAAGCTAAGCTTGGTTTCAGAGCTGACTCTGGATGTTCAGGAGGAAAAAACAAGCCTTTTTTTTTTAAAGATCAATGGTTAATGATATATCAACAGGTAATAAAACACTTTAGTGGGAAAGCATTGTTCACAACTTTCTAAGGGTGTATGCACACATACAGGTAGTGTGCCATGTGGTAAGAAGCTATGCAACAAAAATGGCAACGTTTTGGAATGCGGTTATTGCTGTGCAGATTTTAAAGGTAAAACAATTATAGTAACAAACATGTCAATGGTTGTGCAGTTTTGCTGGAAAAAACTGTGGTATTACTGGCAAAATGAATCAGCCAATTAACAAGCTATGGGGCAGGTCTTCAGCCGCATGTAGAGTTCATCTGCATGCTAAAAGACATTAAAGGCATTATATACCACTAGAAAGCCAACATATCAGTGCTGTTAATTTCGGCACCAATATCTCCCCACCATCAGAGGGGCAGGCCTTACAGCCTAGTGTCATCACTGGGCTGTGTGGAATGCTCCCCCCCCAGACAGTACTCTTCCATAGACTTGTACTGTCGGGGGGGGTGGGGTTGTAGGGCCAACCCATCTGACAGTGGGGAGATAGCGATGCCGAAATTAACTGCACAGATATCTCCAGCACTGGGACGCATACCAGGAAAGTCGTCAGTGCGCCGAGGCTGTGAAAGGTCCACTTTAAATTGAAAACATCTGGTGTACTGGTCATTAGCTTACAGATACTTTTGAATATCTGTGGTTCTGTGAAAAGCAGACAGCATAATTGTGCATTTTCACAAACCCATAGGAGCACATTTATTAAGCTACTTGTTCCTTTTTTTGGTGTAAATTGCGCCTTTTTGTGGACTATTTCTGTCCTACACTTTATTTATGAATCATTTGCACCTTTTTTTTTTTCAAAATTTTGTTGTGTCCTTGCCACTTTTGCTTTTTGTTGGGGAAAGGGAGCGTGGCCTAAATTGAGATCCTTTTCACACTGTATTTATAGATCCAACAAAAGAACAAATATTTAGTACACTTAAAAAATAACTTTTATTAATAATCGCTAAAAGTTTGTGAAAAAACACACCGAATATATAGGTGCTACAATATAAATGGGGCCATAGACTAGAAAAAGGTAGTCACCCCCAAAGGCAAGGAAGTGATGTGGTGTGAAAAACTATGCCCCTTCAACCGATCCACCCTAACTCTTGAATTAGAAGTCCCAGTATCCAGATTACTAAATCAACAGCACCGGAGGAGGGGGATAGGAATGATGTACATATAGAGTTTAACAAATACACATACACAACCACTGGCTAGAGGTCAGTAAAAGATCGAAATCCAAGACCTTACAAGTCGTATACAACAATAGATTATCCGGAAAAAAAAAAAAAAAAAAAAAAATTATATAATCCAAAATGATAATCACAATAATACAGAAATTAATATATAACTTTTAATTAATTAAAGTTAAAAATCACAACAACATATAACCACCCTAAAAGCAGCACAATTAAATAGTCCTCAAAATATCAAAAAAAAAAAAATATATAATTTGGAGACAAAAAAAAGCAAACAAAACAGGCACGGCAGCCTGAAATAGGAAAAACCAACCAGACACTTACCGTGATTCAGATGGTGCCTGTGTTGCTGAAGCAAATACCAGAAGGGGAGAGGGGTGACATAGTCCACGGTTCAAAAGTAACACCAGTAACAACGTGCTAAATAGGGAAACACCTGTATCTAAACTATCCCTATAACACCCTATATAAAACACTAAATGGACCCTAAAGTCCTAACTCGGGGCCACCGCCCTAAATAGCAAGTGCCCCCGACTGGAACCTGGCCCTAGAATAAACTATCCCTATCAAATCCCTTCAAAACAAATAGATATAAAGAGAACAAAAAACACAAGAAACAAAACAAAACTAGGTACGCCTAGGCCCCGTGCCTGTTTTGTTTGCTTTTTTTTGTCTCCAAATTATATATTTTTTTTTTTTGATATTTTGAGGACTATTTAATTGTGCTGCTTTTAGGGTGGTTATATGTTGTTGTGATTTTTAACTTTAATTAATTAAAAGTTATATATTAATTTCTGTATTATTGTGATTATCATTTTGGATTATACAGTAAAAGATCGACCAATTTGTCTAGCTAGCCACTAACTAGGGAGCTTACATTACACTCCCACAATTGGCTACCTAATATCACATACAAACACCATAGACGATACAATAAGAGTAACTGCCCTCACTCCCGGCCTTTCTGACGCGTTTCTGCTGAAATAAACCAGAGGCATATGCATAAGGGCAGAGCAGAATGGATAATAGATATGTGCAGACTGCCCATTAGAATAACGAGCGTCTAGTATACAGCCCGGCCAGCCGTGATGAATGATGGCGGTCATTCATCACGGCTGGCCAGGCTGTATACTAGACTCTCATTATTCTAATGGGAGCAAATGTACTCTAGTACATTGGCAGCTTAAAATGGTTGCCAGGTCAGACATCAATAAAAAGGGGCAATTTTGCCTTTTTTAACATAAAAGGGGCAAAGTGCACATGGCTTATTAAGGTGCATCTAAACTAACTAATACGAGCACAATATTTAACAAAGAGGTTTATTTTATTTATTTATTTATTTATTATGCTTACTTATACAGTGTATAAAGTATTTAGTCAGCCACCAATTGTGCAAGTTCTCCCACTTAAAAATATGAGAGAGGCCTGTAATTGACATCATAGGTAGACCTCAACTATGAGAGACAAAATGAGGAAACAAATCCAGATAATCACATTGTCTGATTTTTTAAAGAATTTATTTGCAAATTATGGTGGAAAATAAGTATTTGGTCAATAACAAAAGTTCATCTCAATACTTTGTTATATATACTTTGTTGGCAATGACAGAGGTCAAACGTTTTCTGTAAGTCTTCACAAGGTTGGCACACACTGTTGCTGGTATGTTGGCCCATTCCTCCATGCAGATCTCCTCTAGAGCAGTGATGTTTTGGGGCTGTCGCTGGGCAACATGGACTTTCAACTCCCTCCAAAGGTTTTCTATGGGGTTGAGATCTGGAGACTGACTAGGCCACTCCAGGACCTTGAAATGCTTCTTACGAAGCCACTCCTTCATTGCCCTGGCGGTGTGCTTGGGATCATTGTAATGCTGAAAGACCCAGTCACGTTTCATCTTCAATGGCCTTGCTGATGGAAGGAGGTTTGCACTCAAAATCTCACGATACATGGCCCCATTCATTCTTTCATGTGCACGGATCAGTCGTCCTGGTCCCTTTGCAGAGAAACAGCCCCAAAGCATAATGTTGCCACCCCCATGCTTCACAGTAGGTATACAGTAGTGTTCTTTGGATGCAACTCAGCTTTCACTCTCCTGCAAACACGATGAGTTGTGTTTCTACCAAACAGTTCTACTTTGGTTTCATCTGACCATATGACATTCTCCCAATACTTTTTTGGAACATCCAAATGCTCTTTAGCAATCTTCAGACGGGCCCGGATATATACTGGCCCGTATATATGCAGATATGCAGGGGGGACACGTCTGGCACTGCAGGATCTGAGTCCCTGGCGGAGTAGTGTGTTACTGACGGTAGCCTTTGTTACATTAGTCCCAGCTTTCTGCAGGTCATTCACTAGGTCCCCTCGTGTGCTTCTGGAATTTTTGCTCACCGTTCTTGTGATCATTTTGACTGCACAGAGTGAGATCTTGCATGGAGCCCCTGATCGAGGGAGATTATCAGTGGTCTTGTATGTCTTCCATTTTTTAATTATTGCTCTCACAGTTGATTTCTTCACACCAAGCCACTTGCCTATTGCAGATTCAGTCTTCGCAGCCTGGTGCAGGTCTACAATTTTGTTTCTGGTGTCCTTCCACAGCTCTTTGGTCTTCACCATAGTGGAGTTTGGAGTGGGACTGTTTGAGGTTGTGGACAGGTGTCTTTTATACTGATAACAATGTCAAACAGGAGCCATTACTACAGGTAATGAGAGGAGGACAGAGGAGCCTCTTAAAGAAGAAGTTACAGGTCTGTGAGAGCCAGAAATCTTGCTTGTTTGTAGTTGACCAAATACTTATTTTCCACTATAATTTGCAAATAAATTCTTAAAAAATCAGACAATGTGATTTTCTAGATATGTTTTCTCATTTTGTCTCTCATAGTTGAGGTCTACCTATGATGTCAATTACAGGCCTCTCTCATCTTTTTAAGTGGGAGAACTTGCACAATTGGTGGCTGACTAAATACTTTTTTCCCCACTGTATAGCGCCATCATATTCTGCAGCGCTTTACAGACGTTGTCAGTCACGGTCCCATACAGGGCTCACAATCTACATTCCCTATCAGGCGTGTGGGAGGAAACCGAAGTACCCGGAGGAAACCCAGGCAAACACGAGGAGAACATACAAACTCCTTGCAGATGTTGTCTTTGGCAGGATTTGAACCAAGGACTCCAGCGCTGCAAGGCTGCAGTGCTAACGTGCCTACTTCATAAATAGACACCACAGTAAAACTAGTTAAAAAAAGGTGCACTTGTGAAAAAATATGGCCAAAAAAGGGGCAGATGATAAATAACCCCAAAAGACTTTAAGGAGGTCCATGGTCCACAAAATGGACCAAAATAGATATTGCCATTCTTTTTTCCACCATAATAAATGGGGCCATGTGCAGTCTGTGGTTGTCGATGTAGATGTGTGAATAAGGACTCAGTAAGTGAATCACAGATTAATTACAGCCTGTTTCTCATTACTTGCCTCATTATCAGCAAAACTACAGGGTGGTGACACATGACGTACCTCATTCAGCTATAGCCACATCCAGTCCCTTGACTGTCAATGCTTTTACTTCTCTGTAAGTTATAGCACTGACGAATGTCAGTGGATGGATTTTTAAATTTAACCTATTCCTGACATCCACTACACTATTACGGCAGATGTTGGCTGTTTAAATATTGCAGACGCCATATCCACCTGGTTTCGCTGTATTATACAACTGATACCGGGCGGCAATGCCTGCAATCAGTGTCTGCACATATAGGTGGCATTAACTTACCTAATGCCTCAGTCAAAGCTGACCTAGGACCATTTTCCCAGCAGTGCATACTCATACAGCTTTGTGAATGGAAAAATAAAAAAGTTATGGCTTTTGAAAAGCTGTGAGTCAAAAACAAAAACCGGCCATGCAATTTTTCTGCTACCGCATAACCATTAATGAAATTCAGCTGAAATTAGTCTGTCTTTTCACTTACAGAGACTTGAAAGCATCAGTGACCAGGGGACTGGATGCGGCTATAACCACATCAGGTACCTTGTGTGTCACCACCCTCAAAGGCAGTAATGAGAAATAGCCCCAGAACTGAATACAGTTATAACTACATTTGGAACATTGTGTAGCATTAACCAGAGAGTCTTGTTGATATATATAGCCATGTAATTGGTTTCATGCTGTCAGCTGTTGAAAAAGTTTAACATGAGAAGTTGAATTCAGTGTAATTGAGTACAGCTGGTCATCTGCCGAATGGAGGCCACCTCTGCTGGGTGTTGAACATATATCAGCCTTTAGTTACATGTGAAATCATCTGCTTTTATATAAAAGGGGTTGTGGTTCAACTTCCTAAGTGGGACTAAAAAAAAGGTAAAAAAAAACAAAAAAACATTAAATAAATAAAGAATACCAAAAAATGCCCATTTTGCATACAAAAATGCTTTACTATACAACATATATTAGGTATTAGGGTTTTCCGGGCAAAAAATTAATTTTCAAATTTCAATTTCAAGGTCTTTTAGTGCTATTAATAAGTTAATACGTGTACCCAAATACCTTTAGAAGTGTTTTTAGTGCTGGGTTCTCTAGGAGCTCCTGGCATCCTCTGCATTTGTTTACATCTGCATCTTCCTTTTCTGTGCATTTGCTACAACTCCTATTATTCCTTGGGTTGCATTCAGAGCTGACTCACTCCCCCTCCCTTTCTCACTCACTTCCCCTTCGTTTCCCTAGCTAGCCCCCCCCCACTACACCCTCAGCAGCCATCTTTAAACTCCTAGCTCTCACTCATTCAATAACCTTCTCCTGACTGTAATATTGTAATCACTTCTGTATATCATCATTACAGTCACACAGAGAAAGCTTCGGGACAACAATGAATTCTTGATGCTTTTTTTGGCAATTGGTAAATATATACTGGCACCTCCAGGGCTCTGCAAAAACAACATGGCATCCAGAAACCAGTAGCTTTAAATCTATACTCCACAAGCTAAAAAGCGCAATGCTCCGTTCCCTTCTGAGCCCACAACTTATTGGGCACTGAAACTACATATTTCTTTAAAAATTTAATTCCTCACTACGGCTAGGCGATTATGACCTAAATCAAAATTGGAATGAAGCATTTCACTTCAATTACTATTAATGGTAATTAATTATATCACACCCCTTTTACAGTATGGGTATGTGTTGGACAAACCTCACGAAAATCGTCTTGTGGGTTCAGCTGAACCGAAACTGCTATCATACCAACTACAAACACGTTGGATCCCTGTCCCAATGGAGAGGTATGTTTTTCAGTTACTTTTTATGTTTTTTTTTTAATTGTCTTCTGTGATAAGATATCATGCTACAGAAGTTTAACCCAGGGTAAACTCTGCTACATGTAGTGGCGGAACTACAGATGAAGCAGCTGCTACAGGGCATGAGACCTTAGGGGGGCCCGGTGGGTCCCTGCTTTTTATTTCTCTGATGGAGTTACTCCAGCAAATAACAGGCCCTATTTACTTACAGGTCCCCGCTCCTGTCTAAGGCATTTTCCGATTTCTCGTCAACCCTCCATGGGGCCCCATGCTTTCCATATCACATAGCTGACAGGGACATTATATGGAACACTTGGTAAATTGGGTAAAGAGAATTTGTTGGGCAAATCTCACAAGATTCATCTGGCAGTTTCGATCGGATATTGTAACGTCCTTGCCTGTCCAGGCTTTGGCGCCGTCCTCCGGGCGCACGCTGCGGCGCAGGAGGCGTGCCCGGTTGTAATTCTTTCCTTGGGTTTTTCTTGTATTGTCTGAACACTGTCCTATTCCCTCACCTCCTTAATTGATTTTCCACCACGCCCTTCTCCTTCACCTTGCTCTCCCCCTGCTCCACTAAGAGTTAACTTTAGTCCTGCCTTTGTGATTGACAGCCTGTCCTCCTATCGAGTCTGGGGCGGGATCTTTCTCCCTATTTATTGTTTGCTCACTTTCCCATTGGCGCCTGCTATTGCATTTCGCTTACTGGCTATACTCCTTGTTCCTTGTTACCTGCTCTTCTGATTTTCTGACCACTGGCTTTCCTTTGACTATTCTCTTGGATTTTGATTCTGTACTGCATTGCTCGATTGTTACCGACCCCTTGGCTAGCTGACCTCCCTTTGTTGTTTGTGCATCCTGTCTGCGTTCTGTGTTGTCACTTATTCAAAGTAGGGACCGGCTCCAAGTTGTTCCTGTCATTAGGACAGTGAGACAAGTAGGTAGGGACAGGGTCTGGGTCAACTTTAGGGCTCACTGTCTCTGTATTACCTTCCTCTCAGGTTTTTGCAGCAGCACTGGAGAATTGCTCAACTGGCAATTCCCTTACAGAATAGCAGGCCATAAAAAAAAAAAAAAACTTTAACCCTTCTACTGGCATGGCTTCTATTCAGGACCTTGTGACTCGAATGGAGGGTTTGGCAGGTTTGGTGTGTGAGCTGGCCAATCAGGTACACACTCTCACCCAGAATCAAGCTGAGGCCGCTGCTACACCACCTGCTGTCATTTCCCTTCCCAGGGTTAAAATGTTACTCCCAGATAGGTTTTCAGGGGACCGAGGTAAATTTGAGACGTTCAGGGAATCATGTCTGTTGTATTTTCGTGTCAACCCTCATGCGTTGCAGTCTCAGATGGTGGGGGTGGTCATTTCCCTCTTACAGGGGGATCCACAGACTTGGGCCCTTAAACTCCCCCCGAGGCAGAAGAGTGGACAGATCTGGAAAAAATTTTTAAGTCTTTGGGGGCCATTTATGCTGAGCCTGATCAAATTGGACTTGCCGAGTCCCAACTTCTTACCCTCCGGCAAGGTAAACTATCCGCTGAAACTTACTGCTCTGAGTTTCGGAAGTTGAGTATAACAGCAGGTTGGTGTGACTCCGCTTTAAAAGCTCTTTTTAAACAGGGCCTGAATGATTCAGTGAAGGATGTCTGGGTAGGTCACCCTGATCCCCCTACCTTAGAAAAGGCCATGACCTTAGCCGTCCGCATTGACAGGAGACTCCAGGACAGACGTAAAGTCTTCTGTTTATCCCTGAATTTCTGTTAAAAAATCTGTTTCTCCTTCTGTCACCCCTGGAGATGAGCCTATGCAGTTGGGAGCACTGGATACCAAGGCTAGACGAGAATATCGTCTCCGGAATCATCTCTGCCTGTATTGCGGCAAACCGGGTCACCTCATCCGAGACTGTTCTATCAAACCACGTACACCAGCGGAAAACTTCAGGGCCTGAGTGGTATTCAGAAGAACCACTCAGGCAGTCAGGTATCTTCTGAAAAATCTCACAAATTGATGTTACCTGTGTCTCTGTCCTTTGGGGGCAGATCTGTTTCTGGGCAGGCCCTAGAAGATTCTGGGACTGCCACTAACTTTGTTAAATTTTCGTTTGTTTCTGCTTTACGTATTGAACTTGTATCATTAGATACTCCTCTGTTGGTTACGGGGGCGGATTTTACTCCACTGGCCAGGGGTAAAATCCGTTTTAAAACCCCCTTACTCTCTTTGCAAGTGGGCTCAATACATACGGAGCTCATGACTTTTTTTGTTATGGAGGATCTCTCGTCTGATATCATTTTAGGGCTTCCCTGGCTAGACCTCCATAACCCTACCTTTGATTGGCCCAAAAAAGAGTTAGTGAAATGGGGGAATCAGTGCTCCTCCCATTGTATTGCTTTGCATGCCTCCGATTGTCTCAGTGAGGAGACGCTTCTTCCTGAATTTCTGTCTGATTTTCATGATGTTTTTGATCCTAAAGCTGCTGAAGTTTTACAGCCGCATAGACCTTACGATTGTGCGATTGAACTCCTTCCCGACTCCAAATACCCTAAGGGAAGGATCTTCAATCTTTCTGCTCCAGAACGTGAGGCTATGCGGGATTACACTCAGGATAGTCTTCTTAAAGGTCACATCCGTCCGTCTCAGTCTCCCATGGGAGCTGGGTTCTTTTTTGTTAAAAAGAAAGATGGCGGACTGCGACCATGCATTGACTACCGAGAATTAAATAAAATTACAGTTAAAAATCAGTACCCTCTTCCCCTGATCCCTGATCTTTTCAATCAGATTGTGGGTGCCCGCTGGTTTTCTAAAATTGACCTCCGTGGGGCATACAATCTGATCCGGATTAGAGAAGGAGATGAATGGAAAACTGCGTTCAACACCCCAGAAGGTCACTTTGAATATTTGGTAATGCCTTTCGGGTTATGTAATGCACCCGCAGTATTTCAACACTTTGTTAACGATATCTTTAGAGACTTGCTCGGTCGTTATGTGATTGTCTACCTGGATGATATTCTAGTGTTCTCTCCTATTTGGGCCACACATATTGAGAATGTTAGGAGTGTTTTGCTACTGTTGCGTCAAAACTCTCTCTTTGCCAAACTGTCCAAATACCTGTTCGGAGTCCAGAGGGTCACCTTCCTCGGTTACGTTATTACTCCCGATTCTTTTTATATGGATCCACTAAAAGTCATGGCTATTAAAAACTGGGAACGCCCCTCCAACCTTAAATCCCTGCAACGTTTCTTGGGGTTCTCCAACTATTATCGAAAATTTATTAAGAACTTCTCTTCTATAGTGAAGCCATTGACGGATCTCACAAAGAAAGGTGCCGATGTGACCAAATGGACTCCGGAAGCGGAAGAGGCTTTTGTACATCTCAAGAAATGTTTTGTTGAGGCTCCTGTATTAGTACCACCAGACTATGATCGCCCATTTATTATTGAGGTTTATGCCTCTGAAGTGGGGGTTGGTGCCGTGTTGTCTCAGGGCTCTGAAAATTTTACGTGTTTGCAACCTGTAGCCTTCTTCTCGAGGAAATTCTCTCCTACGCAGCGCAACTATGACGTTGGTAATCGAGAACTCCTAGCCATTAAATGGGCATTCGAAAAGTGGAGACATTTCCTCGAGGGGGCCAAACACCAGATCACAGTATTCACCGATCATAAGAACCTACTATATCTGGATAGCGCTAAGCGACTGTCTCCTAGGCAGGCCCGCTGGGCGCTATTCTTCACACGTTTTAATTTTGTGGTGACTTATCGTCCAGGCTCTAAAAATGTACGAGCTGATGCCCTATCTCGCAGTTTTGGTCCCAGCGGTGCCCCTAAGGATGTCCCAGATAAAATCTTGTCTCCCGGAGTGGTTCTCGCCATTATTACACCTGATCTTGCTACTTTAGTGGTTAATTCACAAAATCTTGCTCCCAGTAATACTCCCACTGGGAAACTATTTGTACCTCCAAATCTTCGTCTTCGTGTTTTGGAGGAAATTCATTGTTCTACCTTAACGGGACATCCCGGCTTCGCTGGGACTAAATACCTTCTCTCCCACTCTTACTGGTGGCCGTCCTGGTCTCGAGACGTATGTGAATTTGTTGCTGCCTGTGAGACATGTGCTAAGATGAAGACTCCTAGGAGATTACCCGAGGGCCTTCTTCATCCCCTTCCTATACCTAAGAGACCATGGTCCCATTTGTCAATGGACTTCATTACTGATTTGCCTTGTTCCCAAGGGAAGACTGTGATTTGGGTTGTTGTGGATAGATTCTCCAAAATGTGTCATTTTGTACCCCTAAAGAAAATTCCTAGTGCTCCACGTCTAGCCTCATTCTTTATTAATCACATACTCCGCTTGCATGGTGTACCGGAAAATATTGTGTCTGATCGGGATGTACAATTTGTCTCTAGATTCTGGAAGGAATTTTGTGGTCGTCTGGGGGTCTCTCTGTTTTTCTCTTCCGCGTTCCACCCTGAGACCAATGGCCAGACAGAGAGATTCAACCAAACTTTGGAACAGTACTTAAGGTGTTTTGTGTCTGATGCTCAAGAAAAATGGAGAACCTTTCTTCCTCTAGCAGAGTTTGCAATAAACAACAGGGTTAACGTCACCACTAAAATGTCTCCGTTTTATTGCAACTATGGTTTTAACCCCAGGTACTCCTCTCTCCGTAGCACCGAGTCTGTTAATCCCACTGCCGAACAGACTTATCAGCGACTGTGCACAGTCTGGGCCCAGGCTCGTCTGAGCCTGGTTAAAGCCCAAGAATATCAAAAACGGCAGGCAAATAAAAGACGCTTACCTGGCCCTGAATACAGAGTGGGAGATCGAGTCTGGCTGTCCACTAGGAATCTGCGTCTTAGAGTTCCTTCGGGGAAATTTGCACCACGTTACATTGGGCGCTATATCATTTCTGAACTCATAAACCCAGTATCTTTTAAATTACAACTTCCAAGTTCTTTTCGTATCCACAACGTCTTCCACAAGTCGCTTTTGAAGAAGTATATCTCCCCTGTCCTTACTTCTTCCAGTCCACCTGCGCCAGGTGGTGGTCCAAGGGGAACTAGAATGTGAAGTAGAAAAAATTCTGGATTCCCATCGGGTGCAGAATGCTGTTCAGTACCTCGTGCACTGGAAGGGTTATGGCCCGGAAGAGCGAACAAGGGTTTCTGGTAGGGACCTACATGCGCCACGTTTAATTAATCTCTTTCATCGCCAGAACCCTTCGAAACCTGGTCCATCTGGCGAGGGTCCAGAGGCCCCTCGTCAAAGGGGGGGGTACTGTAACGTCCTTGCCTGTCCGCGCTTTGGCACCATCCTCCGGGCGCACGCTGCGGCGCAGGAGGCGTGCCCGGTTGTAATTCTTTCCTTGGGTTTTTCTTGTCCTATTCCCTCACCTCCTTAATTGATTTTCTACCACGTCCTTCTCCTTCACCTTGCTCTCCCCCTGCTCCACTAAGAGTTAACTTTAGTCCTGCCTTTGTGATTGACAGCCTGTCCTCCTATCAAGTCTGGGGCAGGTTCTTTCTCCCCTATTTATTGTTTGCTCACTTTCCCATTGGCGCCTGCGATTGCATTTCGCTTACTGGCTATACTCCTTGTTCCTTGTTACCTGCTCTTCTGATTTTCTGACCACTGGCTTTCCTTTGACTATTCTCTTGGATTTTGATTCTGTATTGCATTGCTCGATTGTTACCGACCCCTTGGCTAGCTGACCTCCCTTTGTTGTTTGTGCGTCCTGTCTGCGTTCTGTGTTGTCACTTTTTCAGAGTAGGTACCGGCTCCAAGTTGTTCCTGTCATTAGGTTAGTGAGACAAGTAGGTAGGGACAGGGTCTGGGTCAACTTTAGGGCTCACTGTCTCTGTATTCCCTTCCTCTCAGGTTTTTGCAGCAGCACTGGAGAATTGCTCAACTGGCAATTCCCTTACAGATATACAAACCGAAACTCTTCAGACCGCAGAGTATAATGATCAGAGGCCCAGGGGAGGCGAGGAAACAAAGAAACCAGTGTTACTCACCTCTCTGACATGGTTCTTCAGGCCTATTCAATGACGTCACATGGGTAATGTCAGCATCATGGAGCATAATACTGTTGGCGAAATCCATGTCTGTGATACCATTGAAGAGGCCCAAAGATCCGCGTCACTAGCCAGGAGAGGTGAGTAACACTGTTTTTTATGTTTGATCACCTTCCCTGGGCCTCTGCTAATTATACTCTGGGGTCTTTTTGGAGAGGTGAACAAACATAAAAATCAGTGCTACTCACCTCTCCCAATCTCTGCTGCAACTCCCTGCTGTCTTCAGTGATTCTCACTGACTTCACGGACTGCTGAGGCCTGTTATTGGGCCTCATCAGTCACGCAGCATCGTGATGCTTGCGTCTTTGTGTCACGATGCCATGTGACAAGCTGAAGAGACCCCATTGTATAATAGCAGTTCCGAATTGGATGTGTTTGCTCCGAATGAAACTGCAGGTAACTGACTTTTCACAGTACCACAAGCTAGGCATGACATATCAGGCAATGAAATAGCAGATATCTGGGAACACTTAAATTTTCATTTTGCATCATTTACAGCACATTTCATTTTGGAAACCATCTTTTGGGTCAAAATAAATAAATAATTGAAATAGGGGTACACCGCTCGATGTGGGGGGTGTAGTTTGCAAAATGGGGTCACTTTTGGAGGTTTTTTTTTTTTTTTTACTGTATTGGAACTTTAGGGGCTCTTCAAATGAGACATGACACCTGAAAACTACTCCAGCTAAAATTGCTTTTCCAACACGCAGTGGCGCTCTGTCTTGTGAACAAACAGCAGTTTACATTCACATGTGGGGTATCTCCTTGCTCGGGAAAAATTGCATAAAAAAATTGTGAGATGCATTTTCTTCTTTAACCCTTTCCCTGCTGCCCATGTATTTACATGTCCTCCCAGGGTGACACTTTTCTAGCCAAGGACGTATCTAATACGTCCTTAATACTAATGCCGATATCTCAGGATCCGTTGGGGCTATGAAGATGAACTTGGAATCTCATCTTTAAAATGATATTAAGATCATCATGATAGCCCTTACAAATCCGGAGCGATTCGCTTTTGAAAATGCTATTCGGCACTGAGATCCCAATTCAATTCCCAATACCATTTTTAACAGCAGATCACTCCGAACCTGTAAGGGCTATAATGATGTTCTTGGTATCATTTTAAAGATGAGATTCCAAGCTCATCTTCATAGCTCTAACAGATCCTGAGATATGGGGCTCTAAAATGTCCTCCCCCCTCCTGCCTAAGGCAGCATCTTAAGAGCTGCCGGAGGAAAGGGGGGGGAGAAGGAGAGCTACAGCCTGCACAGACGATGATAAATCATCATCATCATCATCTGTGAATAACCTGTATGTGACCCCATGGGGGGGTAGCATGGACTTCTGTCCATGTTATCCCCTCTCCTATCAATCACAGAGCATACTATACTTTTGCTCTCTGATTTTCACACAGAGGGATAATGTAATACGCTTCTGAACCTAACCACAGGGGTATTCTTCTGTAATACCCCTCTGAACATAACCAGGAAATTTATTGGCGCTGTTACCCAGAAGTTTACCATCGTCCATGTGTCAGCGCCAAAACAGTTGCTCCAAACACTTACACAACACATGCAAAGTCATCAATAAAGTTTACATTTGACCCTGTCCATACCTGATCTACAGTAAAATGCGCCTCTCTAGCGATATCCGTTGCACTCTAAAATAATAGCAATAATGATTATTACTAGAGATGAACGTATAAATTGCTAAAATTTTTATAGGGGGGATAGATAATTCTATTCTTATGTAAGCTCCTATTTAATTTGCATGCACAAAATTGGTTGGCACATTTCTGTGATTTTGGAGTTTCTTTAACACCTGCACCTGTAAATGTATATATGTGGTATGTATGAATTCCTCACAGCTTGCAGTTTTTTTTGAAAGTACACTTTGTTTGCAGAAAGGGATTGCTTGAGCATGCACTTTAGTGGCAAATTTGAAATTTTGTGCAATTTTTGCCTGTAATCTCTGTTTGCTGCAAAGTTGCATGAAGGTGGTTGTATACACTACCGTTCAAAAGTTTGGGGTCACTCAGACAATTTTGTGTTTTCCATTGTGGGGAATCGCTCATGTAGATGCTTGGTAACAGTGCAGGAAACAGGGACACAGAGGCTCGATCACACTCAAGTCAGGTGTTTATTTAGATTCAGGTGCATAACAGGTTTGCCTTTACAAAGGCACAAACAAAAACAAAAACAAAACCTTCTCGGCTGAGAACTAACTACTACAACAAATGTTCCCTATCTATACAGAAGTCTGGCTGCCAGACTCTCGCTCTGGTTACTACAGATGGGTGGCACAGAGTTACCTTGATGCAGGTTCAGATACACAGGTCATTTTTCCTCAGTGTAGTGCCACACCTCCTAGTTCTGACACTCAGCCTATATCAAACCTTAATTAGTCAGCTGACCTCCCTGTTGTGGGCTTCTACCACACACCCTTTAACTGCCTGGCTGGAACATACCTGTTCTCCCAAACCACACCCTTCACTTTCTCACACCATGAAAACTCACACTTTTATTTATCAAATGAGTTGCAAAATGAATAGGAAATACAGTCAAGACAAGGTTAGAAATAATGATTTTTATTTGAAATAATAATTTTCTCCTTCAAACTTTGCTTTCATCAAAGAATGCTCCATTTGCAGCAATTACAGCATTGCAGACCTTTGGCATTCTAGCTGTTAATTTGCTGAGGTAATCTGGAGAAATTTCCCCCCATGCTTCCAGAAGCCCCTCCCACAAGTTGGATTGGCTCGATGGACACTTTTTGCGTACCATACGGTCAAGCTGCTCCCACAACAGCTCAATGGGGTTGAGATCTGGTGACTGCGCTTGCCACTCCATTACACATAGAATACCAGCTGCCTGTTTCTTCCCTAAATAGTTCTTGCATAATTTGGAGGTGTGCTTTGGGTCATTGTCCTGTTGTAGGATGAAATTGGCTCCAATCAAGCGCTGTCCACAGGGTATGGCATGGCGTTACAAAATGGAGTGATAGCCTTCCTTATTCAAAATCCCTTTTACCTTGAACAAATCTCCCACTTTATCAGCACCAAAGTAACCCCAGACCATCACATTACCTCCACCATGCTTGACAGATGGCGTCAGGCACTCTTACAGCATCTTTTCAGTTGTTCTGCGTCTCACAAATGTTCTTCTGTGTGATCCAAACACCTCAAACTTCGATTCGTCTGTCCATAACACTTTTTTCCAATCTTCCTCTGTCCAATGTCTGTGTTCTTTTGCTCATATTAATCTTTTCCTTTTATTAGCCAGTCTCAGATATGGATTTTTCTTGGCCACTCTGCCCTGAAGGCCAGCATCCCTGAGTCGCCTCTTGACTGTAGATGTTGACACTGGCGTTTAGCGGGTACTATTTAATGAAGCTGCCAGTTGAGGACCTGTGAGGCGTCGATTTCTCAAACTAGAGACTCTAATGTACTTGTCTTGTTGCTCAGTTGTGCAGCGGGGCCTCCCACTTTTCTTTCTACTCTGGTTAGAGCCTGTTTGTGCTGTCCTCTGAAGGGAGTAGTACACACCATTGTAGGAAATCTTCAGTTTCTTGTCAATTTCTCGCATGGAATAGCCTTCATTTCTAAGAACAAGAATAGACTGTCGAGTTTCACATGAAAGTTCTCTTTTTCTGGCCATTTTGAGAGTTTAATCGAACCAACAAATGTAATGCTCCAGATTCTCAACTAGCTCAAAGGAAGGTCAGTTTTATAGCTTCTCTAACCAGCAAAACTGTTTTCAGCTGTGCTAACATACTTGCACAAAGGTTTTCAAGGGTTTCTAAACATCCATTAGCCTTCTTACACAGTTAGCAAACACAATGTACCATTAGAACACTGAAGTGATGGTTGCTGGAAATGGGCCTCTATACAACTATGTAGATATTGCATTAAAAACCAGATGTTTGCAGCTAGAATAGTCATTTACCACATTAACAATGTATAAAGTGTATTTCTGATTCATTTAATGTTATCTTCATTGAAAAAAACTGTGCTTTTCTATCAAAAATAAGGAAATTTCTAAGTGACCCTAAACTTTTGAACGGTAGTGTATATGAAATATTAAGTTGTGTTTTTACATACTGTATGCTGTGCAATCTCAAAAAAGTTAGATTTTGGTATCACAGTCAGTTTGCTATTAGTGAATAACAGCAAAATATTGCTTGTCTTCTGTATCAGTGTTTTTGAGAGTACGAGCTCTTGTAGTTGATGTTTGCGGTTTATATAAATTGTGTACACTTGATCTATTATTTTATATGTTTTGTGTGTGAATGTATGATTGAATAGTTTTAGTTCAAAATATATGTTTTACAGCATTTTTTCAAAAAATTATTTGTGTTTGTGACAAAGTTACATGAAGGTGGGCATGGCTATTAACCCATTGAGACACATGTAATCTTCAGGTTGTCTACTTTCAAGAAATATATAGAGTTTAGAGGTTCACTTGCTTTTTTTAATATTTCCAGCTTCAAAGCATATTTTTGTTCTTTCCAGTTCTGATGATTTTATGAAGATATGTGCATGCAGGTATAGGCCTTAGTGATATGAATGAACTCTGCACATGTTGAACTCTGGTTTTTGGGAGGTTTGGTATAACTTTTGTTTGGTTTTCACTTTTAGAAACTAATATACATTTATTCGCATTTTTTTTATAAAACATACACTTTAAATCAAAATTGCATGAAGGTGCCTGTTTGTATACAGTACCAAGTGGCATTTTGACAATGCTGCAGGTGTCTACTTTAGGAAAATATATAGATATGGGGGGTTAGTATGATTTTTTAATGTTGCAATTTAGGTTTTATTTGTCCATCTCAAAACTATGAAAATCGCCTTGGCAGTCAGAGGAGAGAAAAATCTGAAAACCCCTGGCTAAATGAAAGTATTATTGAAAAAAATAAAAATGCTTAAAAGGTTAATAAACTTCTCAAATGCTGTTTTGAATTATATAGGACTTTTCTCTCTGCATTTTTCCACCCTTTTCAGGCAGAAACCCGGCGGACCCCATTATAGTCTATGGGGTCCGTGGGTTTCCAAAGGTAACCGCTTTCTTAAGCGGTTTAGGTTTCCATTTGGGCGGACCCCCTGAACGGATACCCGAACGCAGGTGTGAACTTAGTGTAAGTCCAGTGGTGAACCTAGCCTCTTTGCTGCCTGAAGCAGACTATCGAAAGACGCCACCCCCCCAAAAAAAAATATATAAAATTGCGTTTACATGCTGTGTCACACGCTGTTATCGTCGTACAATAAACATACACAAACTTATGAAACAGTTTTTAAGAATTCTTCTTCCTGTATTACTTCAGAATCAGAAATCAAGAACACGGCATTAACAATGAAAGTAACTTCACACATCTTCTGCTTGGTGGATGGACGAGCCCACGTGGCCCCCATTCTCTATAATAGGAGCACCGCAAATAGCTGAGTACTGGACTTCAGTAGTGAAGTGAATGAGAGCCACGCGGGTTCGTCCATCCACTAAGCGACACACTTATATATGGCTGCAGCCAGGCTGGATACCCACCCAGTGGGGGGGGAAAAAAACCCAATTCTCAGGCTCAGTGGGGGACTCAGCAGACAGACCCCCATCAATCAGGTATTTATCCTCTATCATTTAGGTGAATACAGGGCAGTAACATTTTGTGACTTACAGGTGATGTCTCTAACTAATCGGTCACATTTTCCTTCTCTTCCCTTTGGACCGCCATGACCACTTCTTCCAGCTGTGACTTGTCTCTGTAAAGTTTACAACACAGACATCTTTGGCTCCTCACTTTTCCAGGCCACAATGTCCTCACCTACACACCCATCCTGCTGCTACCCCAATTATAAAATATATGATATAACCCCCCATAATGAATAATACCCCCAAGTGGATCTTTATATAAATAATGTCCGTGTGTACCCTGTATAAATAGTGCCCCTTATTAATAATGCCACAGGTGTTAACTAATTAAAAGGTTTTCCAGGTCATTAATAAACTAATCAGTGGGGCTCAAAAACCCAGGACCCCACTGATCACCTGTTTGAATGAACCATGGTACATGTGTAAGCGCTGTGACCGCTTCTCTGTTTATATTGTGTCATTCTTCTCATAGCGGCCATGTCATAGAACTACAGCCTCGTCCTATACATGTCTATGTGACAAGGCTGTAATTACATCACACGGTCACTATAAACAGACAGCGTGTGAGATAAACAGGCGCCATAGCTCCTTCATACAGCTGATCAGAGGAGGGGTCCACTGATCTCTTATTGATAATCTGTTCTAAGGATAGAACATCAATAAAAATGAGCTGGAAAGACCCTTTAATAAAGCCCAAGTGCCACCTTAAAGGGGTTGTCTAGGATAACCACTTTTTTAATATGAGGCTGGGGAAGGTACTCCGGTGTCTTCCAGCGCGTTCCAGTCCTGCTGCTCCGGTGTTTTCTTCCCCTCAGCGGTCATGTGTGGTGGGGACTTCCACCAGAAGAGAACACCAGAGCAGCAGAACCAGACTGCGGTGGGAGACATCGGAGCACAAGGGACAGGTGAGTAGGTGTTTTTTTTTTTTAATACAGTATTACACGGTATTATGGCCTACAACGTCCCCTGCATACAGTATTACATGGTATTATGCCCCGCATCGGCCCCTGCACACGGTATTATGCCCCGCAGCAGCCGCTGCACACGGTATTATGCCCCGCAGCAACCCCTGCACACGGTATTATGCCCTGCAGCGGCCCCTGCACATGGTATTATGCCCTGCAGCGGCCCCTGCACATGGTATTATGCCCAGCAGCAGCCCCTACACACAATATTATGCCCAGCAGCGGCCCCTGCACAGGGTATTATGCCCCGCAGTGGCCCCTGCACACGGTATTATGCTCCATAGTGGCCCCTGCACACAGTATTATGCCTCATAGTGGTCCCTGTACTCAGTATTATGCTCCATAGTGGCCCCTGCACTCGGTATTATGCTCCATAGTGGCCCCTGCACACAGTATTATGTCCCATAGTGGCTCCTGCACTCGGTATTATACTCCATAGTGGCCCCTGCACACAGTATTATGCTCCATAGTGTCCCCTGCACACAGTATTATGCTCCATATTGGCCCCTGCACATGTAATTATGCCCCATAGTGGCCCCTGCACACAGTATTCTGCTCCATAGTAACCCACCTATGAACTATTATTATACTATGGGATCTAAAAGAGCCCAGAGTATAATGATCGGAGACCCAGGTGGTGACAAACATAAAAACCAGTGTTACTTACCTGGGCTCCGATGCGCTCCCTGCTTTCGGCCCTCTTCAATGTCGCACAGACAGGCGTTGCAACATAATGACGTCAGACTGGCTCACGTGACGCCTGGGACGTCACCAAAAAAGGCCGAAGCCTGCTGGGAGTAACATCGGATCACCGGAGAGGTGAGTAACAATGGTTTTTATGTTTATCACCTCCCCTGGGTCTCCGATTATTATACTCCGGGGTCTGAAAAGACCCCGGAGTATAATAATAGTAGTATTTGGCCTCACTTATCGATCCCCGCATCCGCTTACAGACGCTTCTGATTCCCCCTTCTGCGTCCGATAGCAGAAGGGGAAGCGGGGGCAGCCACAGCAGGCACGGGGATCGATAAGTAAATAGGCCATTACCTGCTGGGGATACTACAGCTGGTTACGGCCTATTTATATATAAAAAAAAAAATTATTGTCACCTACCTGCAATCCCATGATGGAGCCGCTGCCGCTCCCCTTCTTGTCCGCGACGTCTGCGTCTCAGCGTAGGAGGCGCGATGACGTCATTGTATCGCCGCCTGCGCTGACACGCAGAGGTCTTGTAAACCAGCCCAGGACAGGCCTGCTTTGTTTTTTTTAAAGCGGCCTGTCCTGGGCTGGTTTACATTAAATAAATGGTAAAAATGCCGCCCCCAGACATTGACGGACAATGCCGCCTGAGGCGGCTGCCTCACTTCGCCTCATTAGCGGTGCGCCCCTGCGTAAGACCCCCAGTATCTGCGGGAAATAAGTTCCAAGCCTACCTGCGGATACCAGAAACTGTGTATAGCATCAAACGCTATTCCGCACAATGCACAGAGCCAGAAGCAGATGGCTCAGTGCAGTGACCGTTCCGCGCTGTTACAGCCCCAGTCACTGCACAGTGTACAAAGCCACATGATTCCGGCTTTGTACATTGCTCAGAGAACCGTTTATCAGTGTGGGGATCGAGTGTTGGCCCACTACAATCTTATATTAATTACTTTTACAAATATAAATATATTACTTTTCTTTAATATAAAGCCTTGCATAACCCTCTGCCACTAACTGCGGTCAAACGAAGCCACAGATACTGGGGATTTACTGTAAATTAAAGGACGATTAATAGATGATGCCAACATAAAGCAGAGATATGGTAGATATTTATTAAAATACTTGGGTGGTACGGCTGTCTGAAAAGCAGAGCATTTCAAATAAAGCCTTATTTTAACATTTATAAAGTGATCTCTACTTTGGGGTACTGTATTCAGACTTTTTCTCAGGCTGGATTCACACCTGCGTTAGAGCCTGCAGTAGGAAACTCCACCACATAATCTGTTTAAAATCAGCGGAGTGAAAAGTCCTGCAAGGACCCTATTATATAGTCTATGAGCAGGACCTAGTGTAAGAACTACTTAGTTTGGAAAGATTTAGGTCCAGTGCGCTAGACGATATGTTACTTCTAGGTACCTGATATATAAAGAATATAGTTCCCACTGTGTATTGCCCTTAGTAGAACAGGGCAACCTATAGTTCACGCCTACATTGCTGACACCTGAAGTTTATAACCCAGACTAAAAGGGGGAAGGAGTAAAGCCATCTCAACACCTGCTGCTCACTATTGTATACCATAAGACGCTGTCACAAACAACCTGACTACAACTCCCATAAGGCTTCGTGGCTCTCTTTGTAACGCCATCTTCCCTTGAGGCCGCCTAATTTCCTGACAGAAGAGACCAGGTACACGCTGTTCGGACCGAGGCTTGGGACGCACATAGATCACTCCGCCTCTAGTCTGACTCCTCCTCTCTCTTCTCTGTTTTTAAGTCTTCCTCCGCGACCGGCGCGTCACTATTTGGCGAGGTCACGTGACAGCGGTGCTCGTAGTCGGTTGTATTATTTATGTGTTCAAAGAGAGTCCCCTGCGAGCGAAGACCTCGGCGGCGGCGGTGGTGACAACACCGACAGCGGAGTCTGGGGGAAACGACACTGAGGCCCGGCCCCTCAGTCATATAGATAAACATCGATTGAGACTAAATCTCCGGTTAGCTGAGCCCGGGGGCGAGATAAAAAAATAAGTCCTGCATTCTGTGTCAACGACTACCGTATTTTACAGCCCTCAGCACTGCATCAAGCGGAGCGGGAGACCCCGGGGGGGAGCTGAAGCCATGTCATCTCCCAGCCCGGGCAAGAGGCGGATGGACACGGATGTAGTCAAACTGTATCCTTCTCGGGGTGCTGTTATTGGGGAGGTGGTGATGGCTCGTCGCGGTCGTGTCCATGGGTAGCGAGGACTGCAGTTAGAAAAGCGTTCATTGTGTCTGCCATTTTACCTTGTCATGGCTGGTGGACACCACCGTAGTGGGGCTAGAAGCTTCTATAACCTCACGGTAGAGGGCTGCTGTACTGTCTGGTTACGTGGCCCTCTGTGTAGATAGCATAAGTGGTAATAGTGCCCACCAGTCTCAGGGGGTCCTGTTTACAAGTAGCTACAGAGTCCCATGGCTGTAGGGCCCATTGGGATGGGGACTTTTTTGTGTTGAGCTGCTGATTTTGTTGTGTTCATATGTTGGAGACAACTCGTACTTCTCTAGTTATGTGTTTTGTATTTGGGTTTTTTTAATTTGTACTTTGCTTTGTACCTTTAAAACTGTCAAGCCCTACTTGTTGGATTGACTTGTCCCAGCATTGTGTCACACAGTGTTATTAATAATCTATCAGTCATGGTTATGTGTCATCAGAGTTTCATGCACTTGCCTTTATTTGTAGACGGCATATATGGAGGAAATGTCTCATTTTGTCTTACTCTGTTGTTCTTGTGAGGCAGCACACAAAAGGCTCTTGTCACATCAGAACTGGACTGAAAACTGCTCAGGCCTCATTGCTGAGTCTCTCTACTAGGCTCAATGTAGTTTAATAAAGCAGACTTGTCACTGGAGTGTGCTGTGTGCAGGTACCTCACCCTAGTGCTTAAATTAGATCGCTAACCACAGGGCACATGGCGTGTTCATGTAGTTTTGATGAGGCTTTAAATACATGGCTGCTGCTTCTTTTGTTCCTTTCTAGCTTCAGACTCAATGATTTCTGAAAGTGCCATTGCATTAAATGAACACACAGAATTCTATTGGAGTTTTCAGGTCTGCAATGCAGGACTGTCCAGTAGCGATTGGGGGGGGGGGGGGTCACTTGTCTGATAGTTGGATAGTTTAAAATATATTAATAATGGCGTTTAAATGTTACACTTATTATACTGTAGTCTGTATATTTTAAGAGGATTGGGCCTGCTTTGAACAGATTGTACACAACTATACTCCTACTCCACCCCCTCCCTCACTCTAGTGTGCAAAGTTAACTTTGGAATCTAGATTGCAGACCTTGCATGCTTCCTAGGGGTCTG
Organism: Leptodactylus fallax; assembly: GCA_947044405.1. Classification (NCBI taxonomy): domain Eukaryota; kingdom Metazoa; phylum Chordata; class Amphibia; order Anura; family Leptodactylidae; genus Leptodactylus; species Leptodactylus fallax. The sequence continues at coordinate 1,827,417 of CAMRHE010000134.1, read as the reverse complement.
TCTGGCACCAATGGCTTTAAGGGGGCTGTGCTAAGGGTTAAGGAGGGGTGGTCTTGGCTCAGAGGCTGTTTTGTTTGAATGTTATTCCTCTCCACCCTTTTATTTTGCTAGAAGTCCATTTACCCAAGTAGAGGAGGACACTATAGTTTTGTTTTGCTTCTGAAAAATGAAGGTGGTGGGTTTGCTGTGAAAGGGAGTCTTGTTGAAGAGTTTAGGTGCAGCAGAGATGGAATCTGACCCTTGTCTCCTCGGGCCAACAGACCTAAATTGTCATATCACTGAGCTCTGACTTATATTCTGGGATATGTTTTTATTTTTGATACAAACTGATGTATCACAACTGACAGGAGAGGCTTAATATATGGGTACCTTTCATTGTTTTTTTTAAAGCTAAGTATCTGTTTAATGCTGAGGTGGAAATGTTTAGGGCTTGGTAATGACAACCAGCCTGCAGAAATTCTGAGTCACTGACATATTTTCATCCCTCCCTCCCTTCAGCTGGCTCTATTTTTATGCCTATAATTTTTGAAATTATTCTCTGGCTAAATATATGTATATATGTGACATTGTATCTGATACTTTGTCCAAATTTTGTTTTTTGTTTGGACTTCTTGTTTCATGTTATGATTTAGTTTTCAGAATAGAATATGTATTGTTAAGAAGTTTCTTCAGCTGCATACTACAATAGCTCAGCCACTTTATAGTGAAAAGGTCATGTCTTATGGTTTAAAGGACCTGGAAAGTATCTGATGTAAATATGTGCCCCCCCCCCCTTTCTGTAACTTCCTTGTTAAACTGTTGCATATTACTAGAGCAGAGCAGGAGTGCTGAGCTGCTTGTTTTGTCAGCTTGCTGTCATATTATTGGCTGCTCTGTTACTACCCGGAAGAAGGGAGAGAGGATGGGCCAAGCAAACAGCTGATCGACTGACAAAGGAAGCTGTTTTGTGTATAGAGGCAGACTAGCCATGCAGGATGTGTGTACATAGTTGTAAAGTCATTTTGGTGCTACCAAGTGATGACCTTATGTTAACTTTTTATTTTTATTTTACCTATTCAGTTTATGCTGTGCGGAGTCACATTAGCGCTAACATTATTTAAATTGTGGATTAGTTTTTTTGGTATTTTGTCATATGCAGTGATAGAAAATAACTGTAGCTTCAGTTCAATTACTGTTATAAGTGAGGTTTGTATTGGGTTTGTGATCATAATACTAGGTTCTTGTACATCACTTAAATTGCAAAGGTCAGTTGTGCCCTGACCCCCTCATAAACTTGTATGAAAGGCTTGTATTTTCACTGGGTAGAAGGAGCAGCTTATCACCTGGCAGAACAAAGACTAGGCGTCCTGAAATCCAACATGCTCTATACTAGTTTATGCCAGCCACTATCAGGTGACAAGTGTGTTGCTCCCATATACATTGTATTAGATTGTTCAGTATCTGCTGATGCTAACCTTGTTTGTCAGCAGTTTTAGGGTGTGCTCACTCATTGACTTTGGGAAAACTATTTGATTGAAAAGTGTGACATGTAGGTGCATACCTCCAATGTCTTACAAAATGTATTTTAGTTTGTAATCGTTACAGCTACATTTTATTGTACACTTCATGTGACCCCGTATGAGCTGTGCAGTATCTGTTACCAATAAACAAGCAAACTTGTTGCTTTGCTCCTCCCCCCCTCCCCCCTCCCCCCCACTCAATTGACAGTCAGTTAATTCTAAACCTTGGTTTGTGGCCAGAAAATTAGCACAAATACCACAATTTTTTTTGTATGTTATAAGGTTTGCCACCTCCAGCATACTGGCAAAGCAGACAGTTTCAGAGTTTCAGGCCACAACTACGTAGTGTGTTCAGCTGTGTGACACCTGTTGAATGAACAGACGCACTTATATCACATACAAGCAGGCAAATGGTATATGGTCACACAGCACAACTTGTGCTAGGTGGTTTTTGTTTTTTTTACTAGAAAGTCAAGTCTGCATGTCCCATACGCATAAGATAGTTGGCCATTACACTGGAATTGACTGGCTCAGCCAACTTTTATTTCCATTGATCATTTTAAACTGCTACTGTACATTTACTGTGGTATGGCTAATGAATTACTGGACTGTGTGCTATATATGACTCTTGTAGGTGTTGGGGATGAGTACCTGTATGGCAGCCACTAACTTCCCTACTTCACAACGCTCCCTGCACTTTAAGTCCCCATGAGAAAAGTGAATTACAAATGTTTGTAGTTGTCATATGCATAGAGTAGTTGCTCATTGGTAGTTTTAAGTGTTTGTCCTATTTGGACATTTCTTGCTTTAGGCTGGTTTCACAATAAGTCAGACTTGAGAGTTTGTGTGAGCTGTATTTACTGGCCTGAACACTGTTGTGGGAGAGGGATTACTAGAGATAACGATTGGAAGAGTGTAGAAATCAGGCGATACCTTTTAGAGGCTAACTGAGGTATCGCCTGATTTCTTCACTCTTTCGCTCTTTCTATGGCTAACACAGTACAACATTATACTACTAGAGATAACTATATAATTCTAGTTGGTGTGAAACCTGTCTCAGACTGAGCATACACCACCCCCTTCCCCACATACTGTGCTTGGGTGAGCATATATGTTTTCAGGGGAGTAAGATGCTGCCAGATACCTTTGGTTTGGTGGCTTATCTGCTCAAGATCAAATGGATTGGTAGTCTGTAATCCAGCATGCCTGACCCTTCTTTCACCTAACAGCAGATGGAAGGCCCCTATATTTTATATAATTGACAGGTATGGCCAACATACACTTAACGTTTATTTCTAGCATTAGAATAGTCCCGTGATAATAAACTGATCCCAAAACACAGCATAGTCATAGGCAGCAGTAGTCTGGGGCAAACATTGAGGTCATTGGGAGAGTTTTCTAGGAAAGCATTGTGCAGGGAAGGGGAGTAGATAAGATGTGACTTCTATTGTCAGTACTGAATTCAGTGATGGTTAACTATATAGTCGTTGTAAAGGTGAGACCTATTTTATCCTTAGTGGCCAGAGTGAAAATTGCGGGACACAGTACTCTGACGCAGAAACCACCACAGATCGGCATAGAAAAATGTGGTGCGTGGAGGATTTTCCTCTCCACCGCTTTCAGTTTGAAAATGGTAGATACCAGGCAGACACCATTAGTTGTGTGTAACCACTGATTTACTGGTCTGGCTTTGTTCGGTTCCCTCAGCGGACCCAAACAATAGAGAGCACAATGCTGTTGTGAACCTAGCATTACTGCTATCCACTGGCCAGGACATTTTGAATCCTGATTATAGAACATTCCCTCCATTAACTGAATTTTGTAATAAAAATATTGAAAATTGATTTTCTAAACTCGGGGAGTTTAAATTCACTTACTTGATTCTGTGGATGAGGAGTATGGATCTGGGGGTCATGACAAGCATGGACTCCCTATGAATGGAAGCAGTGCTCCAACCCCTCCTCCTTCCCTAATCAATTACCTGTGCTATGAGGACTGACTTTACTATAGTCAGCCAGCCTCCGTAGTGATTGTAGAAGGGAGGGGGCAGAGCGACCCAGAGTTCCAGCTTCGTCACACCCCCTGGGGTCCATAATCGTCAGTTGGATTAGGTAAGTGAATTTAAACTCCTCGAACAACCCCTTTTTAAATATGTTAACTAGAATGAAAGAAACCTAGTATATGGTGACCCTGTTCACAGTTTGAAAATAGCTTTGTAGGTGAGGTCTCTGCTCCCAGATCTTTCCTATTTTCAGTGTAACGTATGCTGGAGCAAAACTGGTACCAAGGCTACATTCACCCTACCGTTTTTAACCCCTTGGCGTCGCAGCCAGTTTTGGACTTTGACACAGCCCCGTTTTTTAAATGACATGTCACTTTATGTGGTGATAACTTTGGAACGCTTTAACTTTTCCAGGTGATTTTGAGAATTTTTTCGTGACACATTGTACTTTGTCATTGATGTAAATTTGGGTTAATATGTTTTGTTTATGACAAAATAGGAAATTTGGTGAAAAATATGCAATTTTCAAAGTTTGAAATTATCCTCTTTTCATAGTCATACCATTCAAACTAGTTAATAAACATAATTTACCATATCTCTGCTTTATGTTGACATCAAATTTTAAGCATTCATTTAATTTTTTTGGATGTTATAAGGCTTAGTCTAACAGGAATTTTCAAGAGAATTTACAAAACACATTTTTTTTAAGGTACTAAATCAGTTCTAAAGGGGCTTTGAAAGGTCTTTGTATTAGAAACCCTCATAAATCACCCCGTTTTCAAAACTACACCACCAAAAAAATTCAAGACAGTATTTGAGAAATTTAACCCTTTAGGCGCTTCACAGTAATTAAAACAAAATAAAGGCGAAAAATATACACTTCAATTTTTTTAACTGTTCGTTAACCCTTAATGAATATTCACAAGGGGTCAAAGGAGAAAATGCATCCCATAGTTTGTTGTACAATTTCTCTCGAGCACAAAAATACCACATGTGTTGATGTAACCTGCTCTTTGGGCACACGACAGGATGCGGAAAGGGAAGGAGCAACATTGAGCTTTTCGAGGGCAGATTTTACTTGAATCATTTTCAGGTGCCATGTTGCATTTGCAGAGCAAATGAGGTACCAGAACAATAAAACCTCCATTAAATTACCCCATTTAAGAAAATACACCCCTCAAGGAATTTATCAAGGGGTATAGTGAACAGTTTGACCCTACAGCTGTTTCACAGTATTTACTACTTGGGACATGAAAAGGAAAAATTACTCTTTCCAGTAAAATTTCTCTTTAGCCACAAATTTCTCATTTTCACAAGGGGTTAAGAGAGAAAAAGCACCCCACAGTTCATTACGCAGTTTCTCCTGAACGTAGCAGTACCCCATATGTGGTCGTAAAGTGCTGTATGGGTACATGGCAGAGCTTGGAACAGAGAGAGTGCTGTTTGGCTGTTAGAGGGCAGATTTTGATGGCATTTTCAGGTACCATGTCACATTTGTAGAGCCCCTGTGGTGCCAGAACAGTGGAAACCCCTTAAATATGACCCTATTTTGGAAACTAAACACTCAAATTTATCAAGGGCTATAGTGAGTATTTTGACCAAACAGATGTTTCACAGAATTGGGCTGTGAAAATAGATGACATTTCTTTCCGTGAAAATTATTTTAACCCCAAATTACTGGAAGTCCAGGTGTTTCATTTGTACTGTGGGTTGAAAAAAAAAAAACACCCGCTATTATAACCATCTGAAAGATGCCAAAAACTGGGATTATATATTGTGACGTTAAATGGGTGAAAATGTGTTATCTGACTGGAACTTTCCGCCTGTCAGAAATGTTTTATACGTTCATTTCTAGTAATGATCGTTATTGCTATTATTTTAGCATGTAACGGATATCACTAGAGAGGCGGGCAGCGTTTTATACTCTATAAAGATCAGGTATGGACAGGACAGTGAAAAAATGTAAACTTTATTGATGACTTTGCGAATGTAAGCTACTGTAAGCTATCCCGCCCACTGCTCGCCCTTATCAAGTAACTAACTTAGCCCACCCCCTGCCCCATCGCATCATACTTGCCTAGCTTCCGATATGGGAGACGGCTCCTCCTTTCTTCTTCACTGTGCGCAGGCTGGAGACGCTGTGCACAGAACGGAAGTACCCATGAGGCCTGCACAGTAGAGATTGGAGTGCCATCACTCCACACAGGAAGACACATAGGTATTGGAGATTATCAGAAAGTGTCCCTTGGGTGGTCACATGATCGTCCCAGGGATATGGGTAATTATTGGTAGTTTATCCTAGACAACCCATTTAATGTATCAGAAAGTATTGTCAAGTTTAGAGATGCTATTGAAGCCTTTTTTTTTCTTGTCAATAGATAGCAAAATGTTTTTTTTTTTTCAATAGATTGAAACAATTGCAGAAGAAAAACTATAGAAATGTGAATTGAGCATTTAAAATTGGAAATGTGTAGTAACATAAAAAATTAGCTTGATAAGCAGTCTGCTTTTTTCTTGGTACTGCAGGTATTAGAATGGTGGTTGATGCTCCTGTTTGGAAACAAGTAGATGTATTACTGTGGATGAGATTACATCTGCAAAGTGTCCACTGCATGTTTTATTTAATCTGTAGTCGTTTTTAAAAGCTACAAAAGTAAATAGATGCCCGTTCTGTTTGCTGTACGCTAGTTTTCTGGCGTACAAGGCATAAGTATATTGCGCCATTAGCCCTGCCAGCTTTATCACTTACATCAGAAATCTGGTGTAAATTATGTGCTTAGATGTAAATGAGATTCACCCTCAGCCAACTCTGAGGTTATAAAGACTGGAGTTAATAAGGATTTTTTTTCTCCTATTTATATGTCTCTCTATTTTAAAGTTGGATTTAGACTACTTTTTTTTTGTTTCTAATTGGGGGAATACCTAGAACATGTTACTATACACTTCACCTGTATAACTGCCAGTGAATTGAAAATCACTGATGTATTATCCGTTAAGACGGGTGAAATGCATATAACAAAAAGCACTGTGTAAACCCAGTCTAAAAGTGCTATATCCTAGAATTTGAACTCTGGACATTAAGGCTATTAATAGAATAACACTTGCCAATTCTGTAGGGGTTTTCTTTGCAGCAGTCACCTCACTTGCGTTACAGACAAGACAGACACAGGATTACAATAGAAGATAACACGACTGATGCATCATTGCATCCACTACTGACAATCTTCACAGCTCTTCTACTCCCCCCTTCCTGCAAACAGCATGTCTATAAAACTCTCCAATAAACATCACTGAGGCAGCTGTAGTATTCTTTCCTTTGGTCATGAAGTTTCATGTTAAGTGCTATCATCAGAGTAGAAAGTTAGGTAAGGTGGCTTCCCCTATTATTATTATTATTATTATTATTTATTTATATAGCACCATTAACCCCTTAAGGACCCAGCCCAAAAGTGCATTAAGGACCAGGCCTCGTTTTTCAAAACTGACATGTCACTTTATATGGCAATAATTTTGAGACGTATTAACTTACACAAGTGATTTTGAGATTGTTTTTTCGTGACACATTGTACTTCATGTTAGTGGTAAACACTAATGAATATTTTCCTATTTATTTATAAAAAAAAAAAATAGGAAATTTGATGGAAATTTTGAAAAAAAAATCTCAATTTTCAAAATGTGAAATGCTCTGCTTTTCAATCAGTCATACCACCCAAATACATTAATACATTTTATCTGCCATATCTCTGCTACATATCGGCATCATCTTTTAATCGTCCTGTAATTTATTTTGGATGTTAGAAGGCTTACAAGTGTAACTGCGATTTTGCAGATGTACAAGAAAATTTCCCAAACTAATTTTTTAGGGACCACTTCAGTTCTGAAGAGGATTATAAAGGCCTATATATTAGAAACCCCCATAAATCACCCCATTTTCAAAACTGCACTCCTCAAATAATTCAAAATAACATTTGGGAAGTTTGTTAACCCTTTAAGCATTTCACTGGAATTAAAACAATATGGAGGTGAAATTTAGACATTAAATTTTTTACCACTAATTCCTTCATTTAGCCCTAAAATTACAAAGGGTTAAATGAGAAAATGCATCTCACAGTTTGTTATGCAATTTCTCCCGAGCACAGAAATACCCCACAAGTGGGTGTAAACTGATGTTTGGGCGAATGGCAGCGCACAGAAGGGAAAGAGTGACACTGGGCGTCTGAAAAGCAGATTTTGCTGGAATAGTTTTCAGGTGCCATGTCTCATTTGCAAAGCCCCTAGAGTACCAATACAAAGGAAAACCCCAAAAAGTGACCCCATTTTGGAAACTACACCCCTCACAGAATTCATCAAGGGGTATAGTGAGCATTTTGACCTTACAGCAGTTTCACAGATTTTGCTAACACTGGGATGTATAAATGAAAAATTACTAAAATGTCACTTTATCACCAAAGTTTTCGTTTTCACAATGGGTTAAAGGAGAAAAAGCACCCCACAGTTTGCAAAACAATTGCTCCTGAACACGGCTATGCCCCATATGTGGTCGTAATCTGCTGTATGGGTACATGGTGGGGCTCAGAATGGAAAGAGCGCTATTTGGCTTTTGGAGGGCAGATTTTGGTGGAATAGTTTTCAGGTACCATGTCGAATTTGCAGAGCCCCCAAAGTACCAATACAGTGGAAACCCCCTAAAAGTGACCCCATTTTGGAAACTACACCCCTCACAGAACATATCAAGGGGTATAGTGAGCATTTTGACCCTACAGCTGTTTCACAGATTTTAACATTGGGGCATTAAAATGAAAAATTACTTTTTTTCCAATAAACCGTCAATTTATCCCCAAGTTTTTCATTTTCACAAGAGGACAAAGGAGAAAAAGCACCCCAAAGTTCGTTAAACAATTACTCCTGAACACAGAAATGCCCCATATGTGGTTGTAATCTGCTGCATGAGTACATGGCAGGGCTCAAAATGGAAAGAGCGCTATTTAGCTTTTGGAGGGCAGATGTGGCTGGAATAGTGCCATGTCTCATTTGCAGAGCCCCTAAAGTACCAGTACAATGGAAACCTCTCAAGTGACCCCATTTTAGAAACTACACCCCTCAAGGAATGTATCAAGGGGTATTATCATTTTGAACCTAAAAATGCTTCCCAAAAATTAATGTACAAAGTGAAAATTAAATTTTTTAAAGAAATATCCAATTTCAGTGACTAATATGTTGCGGCCACTTTGTGGCATCAGAGACATGAACTCCTAAAACTACAGTATTAAGTGGGCTATCCCGGGGGCAAAAAAAATAAATATGTGGGTATAAACCTCTGCTTGGGCACACAGCAGGGCTCAGAAGGGAAGGAGCACTGTTTTTTTATCTTTTGGAGTACTTTCTGGTTGCCATGTTATTTTTGCAGAGCCCTGGAGGTGCCAGTAAATTGGAATTCCCCCAAGAAGTGACCCCCATTTTGTAGGGGCAATTTTAGGATCTCTGCAAATGTGACACGGCGTCCAAAAAAACAACAATCTAGATATGTGCTCCAAAAGCACATAGCGCTCTTTCACATTTGCGCCCTGCTGTGTGCCCAAATGAGTTTATGCCCACATGTATGACACTGGTGTACCCAGGATAACGTACTTAACAATGCCATATGTGGGTATAAACTGCTGTTTGGGCACAGCCGGGAAGGAGTGCTATTTTGGTTTTTAGAGCACAGTTTGCTTTTTGGACACCATGCCACTTTTGCAGAGTCCATGAACTGCCAGTAAAGTGGAATCCGCAGACATGTCACCCCATTTTGGAAACTACACCCTTCAAGGGATTTATCAAGTGGTGTAGTGAGCATTGTTAACCCTTAAGTGTTGCATTCTTCTAATTTCCAGAAATGAATGCGCAGCTGATAATGAAAAGTTAAAAATGAAATTTTTCTATAGATACGCCATTTCAGTCCCCAATATGTTGTGCCCAGTTTGTCTGCACAGACACACACTCCAAAAACTGGTGAGCGGCGATCCCGGGCACAACAGCTTTTGGAGCATTCGTCTGTGATACAAGCCGGGCACAACATATTACGCACTGAAATGATGTATTCCTGGAAAAATTGTCATTTTCACCTTTCACAATCAGCTGCATATTCATTTATGGATAATAAATTATAGCAACACTTGGGGGTTAAAAATTCTCACTGTACCCCTGGATAAATTCCTTCAGTGGTGTAGTTTCCAAAATGGGGTGACAAGTCAGGGGATTCCACTTTACTGGCGTTTCAGCTCTGCAAAAGTGCAATGGCGTCCAAAAACCAAACCGTCCAAGTCTGTGCTCCAAAAACCAAATAGCGCTCCTTCCCTTCTGTGCTCGGCTGTGCCCAAATAGTTTATACCCACATATGACATTAAGTACGTTATTCTGGGTACAAGTGTAATACATGTGGGTATAAACTGCAGTTTGGGCATACAGTAGGGCGCAGAAGGGAAGGAGCGCTATGTGGCTTTTGGAGCGCAGATTCAGATGTTTGGGATCTGGATGCCATGTCATGTTTGCAGAGCCTCTAAAGTACCAGTAAAGTGGAATACCCTAGGGAATGACCCCATTTTGAAAACTGCACCCCTCAAAGAATTTATCAAGGGGTGTAGTGAGCATTAGTATCCTAGACGTGACTGCACAGCGGATGGGGAAAAGTGAATATGTAAGCTGTGCGGAGTACATTGGGTACACTAAATTCCCTACTATTTCCCCAGTAGCTCCTATTATTGGGGAGGTCACTCTGGGGGTCACTTCTGGTTTATTATCCCTCGTAAGCTCTAAATCTGGTTTGTACCCTAATATACGCTCGCACAGCTTATACATTCCCTTCCTGCCGCAGCCAGTTTAGTTCTAATGATTTGGCGATTTTGGGGGGTTTTGTCTTCACATTGTACAAGCTATATTTTCTTTATTTCTCTGGTGATGTAGCCATATGAGGGCTTGTTGTTTGCAGTATGAGATGTATATTTTGACATCATTTTTAGGTGCTTACAACTTATTAAATAAATTTTTATTAACTATTTCTTGGTGGACTAAAAAACAACCCCATCAATTCTGGCACTGCGTTTTACTTTTTAAATTTTTCACCATGCAGCGTAGAGTGTAAGTAACATGTTATCTTTATTCTGCGGGTCGGTACGATTATGGTGATACCTCATTTATACTGTTTTTTTGTTTGTTTTTTTTTATGCGATACCAATTTTGCAGAACACAAACCCATTTGGGGACATAAACCAATTTTTTTTGCATCGCCATCTTCTAAGATGCGTAGCATTTTTATTTTTCAGTTTAGAGTTGGTTTAGGGCTTATTTTTTGCGGGACAACCTGTGCTTTTTATTGGTACTGTTTTGGGGTGCATCTGACTCTTTGACCACTTTTTATGGCATATTTTGTAAGGTGAGATGGCGAAAAATCATTACTTTTGGCTGTTTTTTTTCCTTTTTTTTTCCCCCGACGTTCACCGTGTACATTAAATATGGTTTCACTTTTATTGTACAGGTTATGGACACGGCGATACCAAATATGTATTGTTTTTATAAATTTTTAGGTTTATTTTTTATACAATTCATTTTATATAGGAAAAGGGAATTTTTGGGGCTTTATTCTTTTAATTTTTTTTAACATTTTTTTTTTTTCCACTTTTTTTTACTTTTCCATGTGTCCCATTAGGACACCTGAGCCAGAGATGCTCTGATCTCTGGCTCAGTACTATAGACTGCAAGACACAAGCATACATGTGTCTTGCAGCCTATACAGGAAGTCATTGCTATGGAAACAGCGCTGACTTCCGCAGGTCTCAGCAGGATCAACCAGGTAGTGGGGTCTCCAGGCAGCCTGGGGTCACTGGGAAGACCCTGGGCTGCAGATTATAGATATCGGCACCCCCCGATCTCGCCGCGGGGGTGGCAAGATGGCGCAACCCCTTGGATGCCGCAGTCATGTTTGTCCACGGCATCCAAGGGGTTAAAACCTCCAATCGGAACTCAGTTCCGACCGGGGGTTATGGAGTAGGGTGTTAGCTGTCAGTTACAGCTAACACCCGGTTCCCACGCCGCCCGCTCAGATAGTGAGCGGGTGGCCGGTCTCGGTCGTAGTATTACGCCCTGATGCGAGAAGTACGTAGCTCCCAGGACGTAATAGTACGTCCAAGGTCATTAAGGGGTTAATTCCATGGTGCTTTACATTTGCGGATTTGCATACGGTACACAAGATATACAAAACAGATACTAACAGTGATCACTGGCACAGTGGGATAGAGGGCCCTGCCCGCAAGGGCTTACAATCTATGTACATGTCATAATCATGTACATAAAATAGATTACAAAATATTCTATTTTATAGATCCAGAAAATAAAAACAGATAAGTGATTTGTTATATTTCAATGTTTGGTTTCAGCTATGTTTAGCACTTTTAGCTAGGTTCACATCTGCGTCAGTCTCCCTTGGAGATTCTGAAGCGGAAACCGCCGACAATCGGTGGAGAGAAGTCCAGTACAGAACTTCTTTTTTTTTTTTTTTTTTTCTTCTCCTCTCCACTGTTTTTCGGTCGGAAAGCAGACTGCCTCTGAGGGGATCTCTTTATAGTCTATGGGATCCGCGGGTAACAACTATTTTAGTGTTCTGGCTCTGACGTATGGGTCCCCCAGCAGACCTGAACGACTGAGGTCAGCGCAGGAGGGAACCTAGCCTTCAACATGCCCTTTCAGCAAAGCCATCTAGCTAGTCAGAAAAGTGGTCTGAAATTAGATGACCTAAAATATCCCAATTTTACGCCAGATTTCAGGCACAAACACCATAAATCTGTTGTAAATCTTCTCCCTGTCTTGCTCAACTTAGTTGACAGTAGAGATTTGCAAACCTCACAAGGTTGCTTTCATGCTGCAGTTGTTTAGATAGTACTGTAAGTGCTATTTTTATAGTTTGGGGTCTCCTCTGATCCCAGAGTATAAGTGGAGGCCCAGGGCAGGTGAGAAAAAATAAGTTATACTCACCTTAACTCTCCTGGACATGCTTCCAACGTCCTGTGGCTTCCTCATCAGGCCTCTTCCGGCCTTTAGCTGTCATTACACGCCCCAGGGTCACTGCTCAGACCTGTGTTTAGGGCACGTCGACGTCACAACACAAAGACCAGCGTTGTGAAGTGTCAGAGTCCCTAAGAGGATGCTGGTGGATGCCCAGGATAGGTGAGATAAGGTCAGTATAAATCTTTATTTTTCCTCACCTCCCCTGGGCCTCAACTTATAATACTCTGGGGTCTGAAGAGATCCAGAGTATAATAATGTTCATGGCTGATTAAATTCCAAAAGATTCGTGTTTGGAAAACCCTGAAACTTATGGAAATTTTGGGTTGAATCCAGTTCTAAACAAATTGATCCGCTCTGGTCTTTTCCTGTTTGTAATATAGAGGATTGTCTATCACGTCAAGTAGGGCAGCGAAAAGCTGCACAATGGACTCCACTCCCTGTGCCCATATTCCTGTTCTTGTCTTGTTTAAACTGCTGTAGCATTTCCAACTAAAACAATTTTATGCAGCCTGTGGTTCAAGCACAGTAACCTCGTGACAGGTTCCCTTCAAGTACTCTGTGTGATGGATTCATGTTTGCTGTGGGCAAAATGTATTGTCATTGCTGTTTTTAAAATTGTTGTAGTTTTAGATACCTCTCAGGGCTCTTATGCTTTGTTCTCTGGTTACTGACCTCTTGGTAAAGCTTTTAGGCTCTTTGTTTTGGCTGTCAGCACTGGCCTACAAAAGACCCTTATACTCTTGTTGCAGTTCTTTGTTAATTTTGCTGACCTTATACATTGCATACATGAGGCAAACTCACACACAATGTATGAGGTGTATTTGCATAGTGTTACATTATATGTAAAGTGACATAACGTTAAATCTCCATAGCTCTGGACCAAACGCTGTTAAAAGGGTTGTCCAAGAATTAGACTATTTATAGGGGGTTTTGAGGTAGGTGTAACATTAAAAAAAAAAAACCTGCCCCTGCCATTTCAGTCCATTCAGTTGCACACGTGGCTTGGTCCCCGCGAGCTCTGCATCCCACTGCCAAGACATGGTGCACAAATGAATGGACTGCACCAAGAACAGATGAGTATATGTGTGTAAATTATTTTTTTTTTTTTTTTTTTTTTTTTGTTTTATACCTATCCCGGGCCACGCTGTAGTTTGGCAACCCCTTGTAATATCCTTTTATTTTATTTTATTTTTTTGTAGTATTATAATTGTATATAACAATTGGCATGGAAAAAGTTTTTGTAGAATAGCTGGCTGGAGTTTCTGTAGCTTGGATTAGCATTGTGTATCAAAATAGTAACTACTTGTGCTCCCAGTTCAACTTTACTACTCTCAGGGTTGCCAGAGTGCATTTGATATCCTGTTAAAACATTTTCTTCAAGTAATGCATTCCCTTTAAGAAATTGTTACAAAACGACCTGGAAACTTTAGCAAAAAATGGTTTATGCGCATAGGTCACTTGTCAGTGGTGCCTTGAACACCTTTACTACAAAGATAGCGGCAGGTAAAAGGATTTTTTTTTTTACAGCATTTTTGTAGTAAAGGTGTTAGAGGCATTACCAACTTAGGCATTTTCTGCATATTAGCAGGTATGCCATGAATCTCATGTACAGGTTCTTCCTCTGGATTTAGCTGAACAGGGATTGCCAGGTCTTCCCTCATGACGGCACCATAGGAGGGGGCCCCCTAACCTCTGTAGAGACACACTGAGGGGTTAAAAGGCCTCTCCCACCAGCCACTACCTAATGTTCTTCCTGTCCCTACAGTGTCAGGAGCAGAGAAGACTTCTCCTGTGTGGGAAGTTGACTTGGGGTTAGATTGGTGGGTTCTTTACCTGCCCTTCCTTTCCTGTTGGATTGTGACCAGCACCTCTTGTTGTAGAGGTCTTACTGCCCTCCCTTTGGGGTGAGACATACAGAGGGTCTCCAGGCTAGGTCCTATGCCACACCAACGCCTTCTCCTAGGCTGGGTTTTTGGCATCCACCAGCCTTTCTTCCCTTTCCAATCCAGTAGCCATTTGGTTGCAGCAGACTGGAGGTTCCCCTTCTTAAAGGTAAATCAGAGGAGAATCAGACTACCTTTTTGATAAGCCAGAATGTGGTCATGTGCGATTGACCTAAAGGGGGCCTTTCACCAGTTCCATAAGCATCTGTTAAGTCACCACTTCACTGATTCCAGGACCGTTAGAATTTTCATATTGCATTGCAAAACAAGACCATGTGAAAAAGATTTCATGTGTGGGCTACAAACTTTTCAGGCGCCCCTCGTACTTGTGAGACCAGGAAAGGCAGAGCAACCATGGGAGCCGAATGTTTCTTCTGATCACATGACCTGGGGATAGTGATGTCGCCGTAACCTACAGGTCCATTAAAAGCATTCTGCCAGACTATGCAAGTTAATAAATACACTCGGCACAAACCTTTTTGTCACTTCTGCTGCATACCATTCAGAATATCTTCAGCCCCAAGAGTTTTTTCAGAGAGCATGGTAGAAGTCATGTGATTTAAGGAAGCAAGATGTAATTTTACTTCCATATCTGGACAACCTACTACTGATAACACAGTCCCTCCAAACTAACAGTGAGAGAGTCTTATTGCTTCTACAAAACCTGGGGTAGATAATGAATTTCATGAAAAGTTCTATCTTCCTCCTCAAAAACGACTTATATTCCTGGGTTTTCTACTAGATTCATCTCTCCAAACCTTATTTCTCTCAGTAGAGAAATGAGAACCTTTGGTCAAAAATGTCAACATTTTACCACAAAGAATGTTGTATTCTGAGGGAAGCCATGAGGATTTTAGGTCTCTTGACATTGTATTCGGTGTGTTCAGTGGTGCCAATTCCACTATTGCACTCTCCAAAACCTAATTCTGTGCAAATTGGAAAGACAAGTGTAGTAACGACATATGTCAGCAGTTTTGGCTTGGGTGTGGAAATACAAGGGAAATTCTTTTAGGGAAGTTGGCCACTGTATGTAAAACAATCCTCAAATTACAGGTAGATAAGAGCGGTTTGGGAAGATCTTGGAGCAGCCTCTTCCATTTTAAGAAATTCCCATATAAGAATCCTTTTGGACAAAATAACAGCAATGTCATTCTTTTGTCTCACAGGGTGCACAAAACATTTGCTGCTTCAGGCTTTGGCAACTCCAATTCTAACCTGGGCAGAACATTCGACTGTGTTGCACATAAAACGATCATTAAACGTCTCTGCAGATTTCCTGAATCAGACAATACTAGATCCTGTGAGTCTACAAAAGTGGGGGTCTCCCAGAAACAGACCTATTTGCATCAAGGAAATGAAGTAGAAACATTCTACTGTTGCAGACAACCCGATGGCGGTAGATGCTCTCTCGCAGAGTTGGTCTGTAAATCTAATTTATGCCTTCCCTCCATTCCCTTTTATTCCTCAGGTGCTGAGAAAGATATGGAAGAGAGCGCAAAGCTCATTCTAATAGTTCCACCCTGCCAAAAAGTAGTTGGTATCCAATTCTAAGACAACTGGTCTTAGAGGACCCCATTCCATTTTCAGAGAGGAAAGACTCTTATTCAGGGTCCTGTCTTCAATCAGAACCCACATGGTTGATTTTAAGAAATTTGGAAGAGCTTGTGTTCCTGGTAGAAGAACCAACGTCCAGATCCTTTACATTCAAACATATCTAAGGCTAGGTTCGCATCTGCATTGGAGTCTGTAGGAGATTCTCCCAAAAATCGTCAGAGTAAAGTCAATCTAAAAATGGCAGAAACCCGATGGACACCTGGCAGACCTGAATAACTGAGAGGCTGGCGCAAGTGTGAACCTAGCGTAAGATCTTGGGTTTTTTACAGGAAGGGTTTATTAAAGGGTCAAGCCCAAGCACCCTAAAAGTACAGATATCTGCCTTAAGTAGCTATTTTAATGCGTCCTTATCAGATCATATTTGAGGAGATTTACTCATGCAGTAATCAGACTGAGGCCTTCCTATAAATAAGCGTTCCTTCGCGACTTAAACTTAGAATGAACAGGTTTTTATTTTTACACCAAGATAACGTGCAAAACTATTTGGTGGTCCTAACAATTGGTGAAAACTTTAAAAGCCACCTGCTATGAAGCTTATCATTCAAATAAAACCTCTCCCTTTATCAGTCAAGAGACAGTGTCAGCTTTCCGGGTGGGGAGAGGGACTTCTATCTACAGGCTATGTGGTCTGCTAGCCATACATTCAGCAAGCATTATAGACTGGACATTCTATTGAATGCCGACTCTAGTTTGACTGTCCTATAGTCTGTCGTCGACACCCACACCCAATATAGACAATGAATGGAGAGGTGGCCATGAACATGCTCAACTCGATTCATTTCTATGGATGTCGCCCAAGTGAGCTTGCTTTGATGTTAGTGTCACCTTTTTATTCATTCTTTGCTTTTGCAAAGCATATAGCGTCAGCCTATTTGTAAATGTCAGTTTGCTGAAATTTTAAATATAGATTGACATGGCTAATTGAAGAGAAAAAAAATTGTGCGTGTACATTCACTTACTAAATATTTGCTCTGAGTAGATAAACTTTTTTTTTTTTGGCAGAATCATTTTGGTAGTTTTGAGATTTCATACGGGTGCCAATGGAGACTACTATATATGCAGTATACTGAAATCCATCGTTTACATTGCCTTTTATGTGCAGGCATGCAGAGCTTGTAATCACAGGTTTCCAATTTCATTTATACACTGGGTGCAGAAGACATATGTCCTTCTGACCGAACTTTTCTCAAACTAGTCACACATGCAATTTTGAGCCAAGCCTGGTAGGGGATACTAAAAAGAAAATAGTGTTCTTTCTACCTTTTTAGAACCACCTTTTTGCTTTGAGTAAATGACTGTACCTGAAACTGTTGTCCTAGATAACTACAGTGTAACTTTATTTTAAGTGGTCACTAACTTTTCAACAATTGTTGCACAGGAGATAAGAAACTGTCATATAACTTATTAGTAGCAGAAAAGCATTTTCCTCTATTGGGCTGTTTCCCTTCCTGTGATGAACAGAGCCTCAGTTATATATCTTTCTTGGAAATGTATTTTTACTTGCTCATATTAGTCCTCCACATACCTTTAGGAATGTTGTTTAAATTGATGGATGATACGCTTCAGTGGTTTTATGTGTATACCATGGGCCCTATCTGGCCAGCAGTTTATTGCCCCAGGATGGCAGATGCACAGGGAGGGAGAGGAGGCCAGTGACCTTAAGTTCACCCACAGACACATCTCTTCCAGCACCTATGAAGGCATCCATTTATCCAAGGGTTCTGCAAAGGAGGGAGGAGGTGTGGGTGGGGCACTAGCCATATGCTGAAAAGAGACCTAGATTCTTTCATTCAGCAAGGAGTACCTATGTTGGAGAGGATGTGAAGGCATGTGATGCTGCAGACTGAAGCCTTTTCCTTTGTTCTGGACAGCATGTAACTTGCTTTAGGAAGCGCCCTAGGCCTAAAAACCTGCTGAGGCCTAGAGAAACTTACTACAAACTTGTGCCGGTATTTTTCTATCTTTTTTTATTTCCCATTTTTTTCCGTACTGTCGTTTTGCTTTTAATGTATCTGCTTGATATAATTCATTGAGAGATACAGTGGGGGAAAAAAGTATTTAGTCAGCCACCAATTGTGCAAGTTCTCCCACTTAAAGATGAGGCCAGCCTGTAATTGACATCATAGGTAGACCTCAACTATGAGAGACAAAATGAGAAGAAAAATCCAGAAAATCAGTCTGATTTATAAAGAATTTATTTGCAAATTATGGTGGAAAATAAGTATTTGGTCAATAACAAAAGTTCATCTCAATACTTTGCTATATATCCTTTGTTGGCAATGACAGAGGTCAAACATTTTCTGTAAGTCTTCACAAGGTTAGCGCACACTGTTGCTGGTATGTTGGCCCATTCCTCCACGCAGATCTCTAGAGCAGTGATGTTTTGGGGCTGTCACTGGGAAACACGGACTTTCAACTCCCTCCAAAGGTTTTCTATGGGGTTGAGATCTGGAGACTGGCTAGGCCACTCCAGGACCTTGAAATGCTTCTTACGAAGCCACTCCTTTGTTGCCCTGGCGGTGTGCTTGGGATCATTGTTATGCTGAAAGACCCAGTCACGTTTCATCTTCAATGCCCTTGCTGATGGAAGGCGGTTTGCTCTCAAAATCTCACGATACATGACCCCATTCATTCTTTCATGTACACGGATCAGTCGTCCTGGTCCCTTTGCAGAGAAACAGCCCCAAAGCATGATGTTGCCACCCCCATGCTTCACAGTAGGTATGGTGTTCTTTGGATGCAACTCAGCTTTCACTCTCCTGCAAACACGACGAGTTGTGTTTCTACCAAAAAGTTCTACTTTGGTTTCATCTGACCATATGACATTCTCCCAATACTCTTCTGGAACATCCAAATGCTCTCTAGCAAACTTCAGATGGGCCCGGATATGTACTGGCTTAAGCAGGGGGACACGTCTGGCACTGCAGGATCTGAGTCCCTGGCAGCGTAGTGTGTTACTGACGGTAGCCTTTGTTACGTTAGTCCCATCTTTCTGCAGGTCATTCACTAGGTCCCCCCGTGTGGTTCTGGGATTTTTGCTCACCGTTCTTGTGATCATTTTGACCCCACGGGGTGAGATCTTGCGTGGAGCCCCTGATCGAGGGATATTCTCAGTGGTCTTGTATGTCTTCCATTTTCTAATTATTGCTCCCACAGTTGATTTTTTCACACCAAGCTGCTTGCCTATTGCAGATTCAGTCTTCCCAGCCTGGTGCAGGTCTATAATTTTGTTTCTGGTGTCCTTCCACAGCTCTTTGGTCTTCACCATAGTGGAGTTTGGAGTGTGACTGTTTGAGGTTGTGGACAGGTGTCTTTTATACTGATAATGTGAAACAGGTGCCATTACTACAGGTAATGAGTGGAGGACAGAGGAGCCTCTTAAAGAAGTTACAGGTCTGTGAGAGCCAGAAATCTTGCTTGTTTGTAGGTGACCAAATACTTATTTTCCAACATAATTTGCAAATAAATTCTTTAAAAATCAGACAATGTGATTTTCTGGATTTGTTTTCTCATTTTGTCTTAGTTGAGGTCTACCTATGATGTCAATTACAGGCCTCTCATCTTTTTAAGTGGGAGAACTTGCACAATTGGTGGCTGACTAAATGCTTTTTTTTCCCCACTGTATATATTTCTGTATATGTTAGTGCCTAGTACCGACCCACTGGGGTTAATAAAAAAATTTATAAAGCTGGTTTCGTATTATCCTATGACCTGGTCCGCTCACAGTGTGTGTGGGAGTTGAAGGTTGGTCACAGGTGTGCCAAGCGGCTTGGCAAGGCAAGATCCTTCACACTGCCACCTTCCCTCTGCTAAAATGACTTTCACTCTTTGGAAATCTTTGGTTTTGAGACTATAGGTCACATGACCCAAATTGCACATGTCTATAGAAGTCTGTATGGAAGGAAAACTGAGAGCAGGAAGTGCAGTAGATAAGGAAAGGCAGGCTTGCTCTGATGCTGGGCTAAATAGGAGCTTTCTATCACAACCAAAGCAGTTATACTCACATCAGTACAGGTTAGTGCTTCTCATATTTCTATCCATATCCTGCATGATCCTTGGGTTTCTTAGAGCGACTGTTATAGATCAGATTCTTCTTGCTGTGTGCAGTGTATGGCAGCTACACTTAACCCACCAGCTCAGAGGATGCATGCTGCTTGCTTAGCACTTTTCATAATGCCAGTAGGCTTAAATAAGGCTGTGTGCAAAAGTGGCCCTCACCTGTCTATTGAATTGCTCTTTCAGTTTGACTCTGCTCTGAGTGCATCGAGCAGCATTTGGATTCGTAGACTATATATGGACCTTCTATTAAAGTTTTGGCACCTGGACTCCTGACTATCAAAACTTCTGATATGTCAGAAATTTGTAAACCTGTTGTAGTAAACAATTTAGGTTTAATCAAGTTTTAAGTTTTTCAAATATATAACATCAAAAAGTAACAAAGGATGGAACAAAATGTAAAGAGAAAGCTGTGTAGCTGTGAAGTTCAGGCTCTCGCAATAACTCGATAAACGAGAGAAAGGGCTGGAGCCTAGGAGGGGGGCTTCCGGGGAACTATTGCTCCCATGGGAGCAGATGTGAGCAGGAACAGGAAGACAAAAAGACGAGGGGGCAACAGAGGAATGAAACGAAGCGAGAAAATGAGGGACAACAGACCTGAATGTAGTAGACAGTTTAGTTTGTTGCCTTAGTAATTCAAAATATTTGTAAATATTTGAAATGTAAGTCAAGAGCCACACCAAAAAGATTAAAAAGTGTACCTTATATGTAAAGGGGTTTTACCATGAATAGAACCATATTTAAAATTGTAGACAATTAAGTTCAAATGAAGTCATTTTTGTAAATATAAGTAATTAAAACATTTTACAGCATTCTAAATTTTTATGAAATCATCTTAGAGGTGAGTCTTGGTTGCTAATGGATACAACATGAACACAGGAGCTTTTTATGGTCTCTGACTTGCCAGAAATCCAGTCATACTTGCTTTATTGTGGACATAACAAGCAGGAACTCTACATGCAGAAGATGTCCTTATTGTGGTTGAGTTATGGCTGGGTTTGACAAGTGCCAGACAATAAAGTCTCTTCATTCGTGGTGGTATCCATTGGCAACTGATCAAGACAAGACTGCCACCACTAATCTTTAAATACTCTGCAAAATTTGTAATTTACAAAAATTACTTTTGTCTTCAAAATGAAATATGGAGGTGTTTGGGGGGGGGAGAACCCTTTAAATATGCATTATGTAATTGTGAAATTTTTGTGCGCCAAAATTGCTTTAAAAAAAGGTAAAGAATTGATACAAAAATCTATTGGAAAATTGCAGGACTTCAGTGGATGGCCTATATATATATATATATATATTTTTTATTTTTATTTTTTTTGCACTGAAACCAGAATATCCATCTGAAGAGGACCTTTCATAGCCTCATAAATATGCAGTTTTAAATAATGCTAGAAAGCCAACGGTGTGCTAAATTCAGCGCACTGTCGGCTTTCCCAGCATATGTCCCGGGCCTGGAGGTATTGGTGCTGATATGTCCCCACTGTCAGAAGGGCTTTCCTCATAGCTCAGCGCCAACTGTTCTCGTCCATAGCCTTGTAATGTCAGAGGGGGCATTCCTTACCAGAACGCCCTTCTGACAGTGGGGAGATATCTGTGCGGAAATAACCAGCACTGATAAAACCACATATTCATGAGGACATCAAAGGTCCTCTTTAAGGCTAGGTTCAAACCTGTGCCTGTATTCCATTCTGGGTTTCTGTTCCTAAACCTGCTTTAAAAAAAAAAAAAAAGCGGATAGAAGTCATGAAAGCATTTTTCGGGCAGAAACTCGGTGAACCTAGCATGCACATAATTAAAGGGGTTGTCCAGGATAAACTGTTTTTGACAAGGAGGCTGGGTAAGGTTAAAACACCCATGTCCCTGGTGCTCTGGTGTCCGACTGCAGTCCGGTCGTGTTGTTCCCAGGGTCTTGTTCTGGCAAAGGTCCTCACCTCACATGAGCACTGAGGCCAATCAGCGGCCTAAGAGGAGGACTCTGTCACAGGTGACTTGTGTAAGTGATGTTGCGGTTCTTTAACTTATGCTGCCGATTGGACTCAGCAGTCATGTGAGGCGAGGGCTTCTGGAGCATTGGGGACAGAGTGTGTGGTTTGTTTGTTTGTTTTTTTTTTTTTTTTTGGTCATATTTCCTGGCCTACTTGACAAACTGTTTATCCTGGTATGTACACACATTGCAGAAACAATGCTGCTCTTTAGAGTACCCACAAAGTAAGGCTTCATTGCATCTCATCCACACTGTGGGGGGAAAAAAGCAGCGCAAACGATGCATTTTCAAAAATGCACACTTTGTTTTTCCCATAGACTTGTACGTCGAGCAAAGTTTCTGCTACCTTTGTTTTTTTTTAAAAAAAAAACAAAAAAACATTTTTGTGAACATCTTATCTTAATTCTATACCAGGGGTCATTAAATTTCTGAGCATAAGCTGTTGTGAATGGGTTTTTAAAGCAATGCGCGGGTGTGCGTTTACACCCTCTGTGCTGCAAAGCTGTTTTTTCATTGAAAACAGTCTGACATGCAAGACTGTGTGTCAGATGAAAAAAAAAAAAGGTTTGCAGCGCAGAGGGTGTAAGCGCACACTCGCGCATTGCTTTAAAAAACCCATTCAAGTGAATGGGTTTTTAAGCAAAGCGTCGCAAACCTTTCCCTATCCAGTTTTCTGACATTTAGGTCGGATTTGCGGCGGAAGGAGTGCCGCAGCAAGTGTGAACCCACCCTAATACTTTTATTCCTTATATAGTGCCATGTTCTGCAACACTGTACATTCTTTGTCATAGCTGACTGTCCTCTGTAGGACTCAATATAGTTTTGCTTGTACTTCTCGTGCTTTTATAGGTAAGCTGATATTTGCTTCTGAATGTCTTTATTTTGGTTATCTATGAAGCGTACCTGGTAACAGTATATCTGTTTTTCATGATCAGGTTTGCTCATTTGGGTATATGACAGTAGTTTTAGGGGTTAAAGCTCAGTCATGTTGATGTATTTTTAGCTGATGTTGTAGGTCTTCTAGCAGAAAATACAAGCTGTTGTGTAATGACAGCAATGCAGATTCCTGAAATAGGTTTTTCATTTTGGGAAGAGAGATTCCGATGTGTTTAAGAGTACATCATGTGCCTGGCTTTGTGATTCCTTGTATGCTGAAGTAAAGTTTTGAAACTGTATTATAGCAAGCGTTAAAGCCTCTAGGTACTGAGTTCCGATTCTGGTAACAGATGATTGTTTAGGACTCGTGGGGAAAAGCCATCCTTCAGTGACACCTTTTAACGTCTCCTTTGACTATTAATACAGGGTATTTAGCATTGCATATTAAGATTTTTATACCTGTATACATTTTTAAGATGGGGGGGGGGGAATTAAGGGTAGTCTGTAAGAATGAAGGACATACCAATATTGTTTGTTGCTGCTCATTAGATTTAAGTGTGACCACAACTATAGCATACAGTTCTTGCTGCATTCAAGTTTGTTTACTATAAAAACTTGACTGTAACAAACTGCAGAAATCAGAATCGGAGAATACAAGAATACAACTGAGTTAAAGCTTTTTAGATTGAAGTCTGTGGAGGGGGAAGGGTGAACAAAAGCTAAGAGGAAAGCTGTAGGCAAAAATGTGCCTAATGCAGCTAAATTGTAAGTTTTTTTTCACCCCAGGTTCTTGATTCACATCCATTATAAGGAAGTATTTCTCCTGTATAGTATCTGATACTACTGAGGCTTCTGAGTGAAACTGTCAGATTCTTCTTTACTTTACAGTGTGCAGTCTATTGCAGACAGCAGTTAGTCTCAATCTGTCACCTCATGAATAACTGAAAATTAACTGTAGAGCCTGTGGGGGGGGGGGGGCTGCTAAAATGTACATATACTGAACATAAGTTGTTCCTCATGCACACACTACTTAATTTGTTGAATGGTTAGATACTTTGAAAGTGTTTGTGGTTAGAAGAATATAGTCTGCTTTCATAAACTGCACCAAGCATTGTCCAAATTTGTGTGGTTCAGTTTAGTCCTGTTCACTTTGGAGCAGAGCAAAAGTACTAGACACTGCCCGTAGACAGTTGTTTTCACTGTTTTAGAAAGAAGGCAGTTATATTTTTTTATCCTGTAAAATACCGTTTAAACTTTACGTTGGCCTAAGTCTCACAAGAAGTGTTATCATCTTGATATTTTATGTATACAGATTGAATTGTAGAATGCTATAATCTAGTTGTTGTTCTTAACTTGCTGCTTTAGTATTGAAAGCAAACATGAAGTCACAATCCTAGGAGGTCTAAATGAATTTATAGTGAAGTTTTATGGACCACAAGGAAGTAAGTATCACTGAAACCTTCCTTTTCAACTATGTTTATGGTGTTTCACTTAATACTGATACTATGTAGTGATACAATCTCTTGATACTACCAAGATCTCTATAAAGATGTATAGTGTGTGTGCGCTCGCCTACATACATACAGGGTAGCTGTGGTGCAGCATTCTGTGGAACATGATTTCTTTTGAGTAACCAAATGACCCACATTTATCACACTTATGCCACATCATGTGGATAAACCATAAATGTTTGTGATGGAAGGATTTCCAATGGGGAGGTACAGAAATAAAGTAATCGATCTAAGCCTGTACATACAGTACCTGAGAGAAACCTCAGATGTATTACAAAGACTCACTCCTGACATGTGAAACTTCATATCTAATATGACCTGAACCTGGGTTGGTTGTTTCTCAAACAATAAAAGGTACCACATAGTCATGCCGTAGGCTTCTCAGGCCAGTAAGGACAGTCAAAAAAAAAAAAAGTCTGTGGTCATGCTTAGGCCACACCAGCAAAGTTACACCACTAAAAGTGTCGCCATGCAGCACACAATACACTCACCAGTGCCAAGTAAACACTACATTGCAGTACAAAATTCCTCCCCAGCAGTGCCAAATACTAGTATTGGCACAAAACTCATTCCTGAAAGTGCCAAACTCCACAGTGCAGCACAATATATTACCCCAGCAGTCCCAAGTGAATACAAAAATACCTTTGCTGTAGTACCTAATGAACCATTCCACACTAGGAAGCAAATTATTCCCAGTTTCCACTTATACCACACTGTCTGGTGTATCCCCACAACAAAGAGAGGACATAAGAGAAGAGCCTCCTACCTTCAGTATCTGTGCTTCTTCCAGATGAGAGCATTCAGCCTGCAGGCTCTCACTTAGCGGCTCCTTAGTAAAGGTTCTGTGGACTTTTGGTGATGTCATCACAGGTCCTTCAGCCTTTCTGTCCAAGGAGACTGCCTTGATGGGCTGGCAAGATCAAAGCATTTTATGCTTTAGGTTACCTTTGTGGTAAAGCTAACACTTGCAGGGACCTGCACCTCACCAGTCAGTGAGGCACGCCTCACCATTTGAGAATTGCTGTCAGAAACCATATGAATGGCTAAACAAGCATCTATGTTCAGTGACTAACAGGTGAGATCTCTGATTGGAGTCTGGTTTTTCCTTTCCTTCCAGCCTAGACTATTTCCACTGTTTGTCTGTCTTTTGCACTTTATATTAACATCTTTGCTCTGAGGAAATAGTGCCACATATGTTGGGTCCTGGAAATATTTGCCACGCATATTGCACCCTGAAAATATTTGGCTCCATGTAAATATAACCGTATCTCTGAAAATATATCCACATGCTGCCTACATCACATTGAAGAGGTCTATTGGCAGGGCAGGGAGTTACACTTTCTTTCCATGGTTTAAAGGTATCTTACAAGTAGTATAGGTTTCGTCTATAACTTGAAATGGATACGGGGAAACACCAAAATCCTACATCTCCAATCCAGTCCACTGAAGTTTAATGCCAGTCGGCATAAATCTCCCCTACTGAACCCTATAGACTGGAGTATGTTGTGTGTCAAATTAGTGTGAGGTACTTTTTATACCCAATGCCGCAGTTTTAAAAGGGGCCTAGTCCTATTAAGTTGTAAATGTGCATACTTATTAAAGATATTCTCAGTGCAAAACAGAATATGTGAATTGTCTAACAAGTGTCTGAGTGCTGACTCATATGCCATTTTATATGTTAGTCTTTGCCTGTATGTAAATTCATATAACTTGTTAAAAGGGAGTCTATCACCAGTAACATTTCTCTTAAACCATATAAACCATGCTTTTTAGGGGTGATGGTGGAGCTGGGTGGGAACTACAGGTATAAAAAGATGACATGGCCATACTTCTGGTGCATTGAACAACTAATTTGCATATGGTTTATTTTCTTGCCAACTAGATATGTTCACTGTCACTAACAGGATACAATAGAATATAAATGGTTTAGACACAATTTTGGTGATGGTAGACACCCTTTAATGCTGTTGTTAAATCTCCACATTAAAGGGGTATTCCCATGAACTAAATCAGATCTATATTTGTAGATAATTAAAAGTTAAACGTTTTCAAATATAAGTAGTTAAAAATTCTGCAGCGTTTTAAAGATTTTCTCTGATCATTTTAGTGGCGACTGTCTGTTGTCTTGATCAGTTGCCAATGGATACGACCACGAGTGCAGAAACTTTCTATGGACTGGAACTTGTCAGGAACCCAGCCATGACTTTATTATTGTAGCTGGGTTATCAGGCAGGGACACTACATGCATCAGAAGATATCCTGGCCATAATAAGCAAATCATAGCTGATTTTCTAACCTTAGAAAGGTCCTGCATTCATGGTCGTATCCATTGGCAACCGATCAAGACAACTTGTGACCACAAGATATTTAGAGAAAATCTTTAAAACTCTGCAAAATGTTTTATTACTTATATTAGCAAAAATGTTTAACTTTTATTTATCTACAAATTTTAAAATGGTTATGTATGTGGGAATACCCCTTTAATTCAAACTTGTTCCAACCTTTTCAGATTGTGCACCCTGATCTTCTATTGTCAGACCTACACATGCTAAATTGTAGTAATCTGTGGAGGTTACTGACGTAGCATGGCCTTGTATTTGAATGCTGTTATTCATGTTTTATTCCATGGCTATAGACTGTAGACTGTAAATACAACTTTTTACTAAGGGTCAGTACACCAAGAAACTAAAATATAGCACACCAGGTTACGGGTCATATTTAAGTGATGCAATTACTTACTATGTTTTCATGCAACTTATCTTGTTGCTACTCAAATAAAAAAAAAAAAAAACACAAGCTTTTTGTTATCTGGATTCTAAAGTCCAAAAAGATTTCTGGGGCAAAGCATGAAATAGTATGTATTGGTCAGTTTCACAGTTACTGCCTTTGGCTTTTTAGAAGGCTATTTCCAATAAACCTTATAAATGTAAATGTGTGTTTTCCATAACATCTGTTAATTTCTGGCTCTTTTCCAGCCTTTTCCCTTTCATAAGGAGGCACTGCATCCCATTTGTTAAACCAAAATGTAAAAATTGTGTTGATGCTAGGTCCCCCTTCTTATCCTGATATACTTAACTTTGTTACCTTTTTATTCTTTTGCTTAAGGCCAGGCATTGCAGATATTTTTCACATGGTTTTTGGCACAGATTTGAACCTGTGTATTTCAAATGGTTTCACAATTGCCCTGCATTGGTCTTGAAAATGTTCATCTTGCCTGGATTTTGTTTTTCTGCTGTGTGCATAATGCTTTAAAATTCTCATGCATGGTAACTGCATATTTTCAGATCCTAGATCTAAGGAGTTTATAGGATCATATCAATAGTGTTTAGTTGGCAATTATTTTGATGGTTTTTGTAGCAGACTTTGGCCACATGTTGTGGAAAACAGCATTTTATTTTTTTAATAGCTAAAGGTGACTTCCAAAGGAATGGGAACTATAAAGGAAGCACTTAAATTCTCCTTTTGGCATAATCCACTCTTAGATTTGGCTCAATCTGCTGCAAAATCTAAATATTGACGAATCATCCTATTTCCACTTGTGGCACATTTATTGGTCACAGGTCTTGTATGCAACTTGGTCCTTTCTAAGTGAATGGAGATAAACTTCAATACTAAGCACAGCCACTATACCATGTATGGTGTTGTGAAGGGGCTGCAGTGCTCGTCTGAATGTTGTCCTCTGAAATAGCTGATCACTGGAAGTTCCAGATGTCTGTCTGAAACCGATCTGATATTGATGGCTAAGGCTGTCGTCAATTATAATCCTGAAAACCCCTTTCAGCCCATAAAAGGGTATAAAAAGACTTTTAAAATGTGTAAAAACAATTAGATGTTTTGGTGGGTTTTTTTTTTTTTTTGGACACATTCAGCTTTTTGGTTTTAACTACAAACCTTAAAACTTTATTGCCAAATGGAGCTCCCACATTTTTTTTTTTTTTTTTTCCTCTGGCCTGTTAAAAGGCACATTATGTAAATTGTAGTGAAGATGTGTGTTAGCCAATCCCTTCTGGTCCTCAGCTGTCGTGTGACTAGTTATCAGCATCTCCAACTGACACAGCTTCTGAAGTGTAGACAGGTCTTTCTCCACTTATTCTTTTTACTGTTTCAATGTTGGTCCCAATGAATGCAGGAACAGAGCGAAGCTGTGTCAGTTGGAGTCTGATAATTGGTCACATGACACACCAGAAGGAAGTGAATAACTTGCACATACACCCTCCATTAATTTCATTATAGTTTATATCATGTGCCTTTCTACTGTGCCAGAGAATAAAAGGTGTAGAAACCCTTGATCTAATACCTACTGCTTTGATAAATCTGTTGACCCAGGGGTGATCTGCCAGACGAAAGTCAAAAAGAGCACTAAGAGCAGCGACCTGTACTTTTTAACCTCTTCCCTCTGCTGGCATCTTTCAGTTTTTGTTTGACTTCCCTCCTTCCAAACCCCATGACTTTTTATTTATTTATTTTTTTTTTTCTCCTGTTCACAGAGCTATATGAGGGCTTAATGTTTGCAGGACAAATTGTTCTTTAGTGGTAAAATTTAATATTCCATACAATGTACTGGAAAGAAATTGAGAATGGGGTGGAATTGGGGAGAGAGTGCATTTGTACAACTTTCTTACGGGCTTTGTTTGTTTGGGAGTTCACTGTGCAGTCAAAATTACATATCTGTATTCTATGGGTCTGTGTGATTCCTGGGATACCAAATTTATATAGTTTTAACCCCTTAAAATCCAAAACTGGTGACAAATTTTTTTTGCCCATATGCATAGGGTGTGTCTCTTCGTGGGCCAGATGTAGGTTTTTAGTTATACTATTTTGAATGTCTATTCACTAAACAGCAAAAAAAGTATTTTACTTTTTTCCCCCCGCAACTGCATTTACCATGTGGGAAAAATATTTTTTGTAGACCAGGAAATTTCAGACATGGGGATAACTAATGTATGTGTTTTTTTGTTTTGTCACGTTTGTGTTGTAGGGAAAGGTGATTTAATTTTTTTTTATTTTTCTTAAACTATATTTAATAGACACCCTAGGGGTCTTGGAACTAAGAGGGGGCGGGGGGTGTCTTATCACTAATGCAATGCATTACAATGCTAATTCATTGCACAGTACTATCACTTCTGTTACAGGCTGCATAGAGCAGCCTGTAATAGAAGAAATGCTGAGACAAGCCTGGGAGCCTTCAATTTGCTCCTGGCTGTCATGGTAATGGATTGTTAGCCCTGGATTTTGTTCCGGGAATGACACTCCTCCCCAGAATTATGCACAGCTGGGACAATGGTGCGTCGGTCAGCTTTGATTCAAGGCTAAAAGGACTGCTGAGTTTTCTGAAACTTTGGGTAGGGAAGTCTGATGCCAAGAGCTCTGAAGTAGAAGACATGCCCCGTGAACCACCAACCTGTGGTACTGGTATTGGTTGTCAAGACAAATGGATTTTCCATCACCCAAGGGAACCATCTTCCTTAGATTTAATTTCTTTCTACCAGGCCAGTGGGCAAGTGGTCTGCTGAGAAAGTGGAATTGTCTGTAAAGATTCCTGCAGCCTCTTCCAATTTTGAACACTCTAACTGCAAGGGCCTTAAATGAAAATTATCCATTCTACTGCTGGGATGCAGGACGTTAGAAGCCTGAGTAGCGGCATGACTTCTCTCAAAGACAGTTTTCCTGGCTGTCAAGAGAACTGTCTTCAGCTTACAAAGTCTATCTCGTGAGGAGGAAGGAAAACAAGACTGGGAATCTGTCCAGAATCGCGTCCTAAGAATGTGCATGGGCAAGAATTCTTCTGGTTTGTCACTCCAGATTTTTTTAGGGCAAAAATAACCCACAGAATCTGAGACTTTAGGTGCTTGCTGGAGTCTGACACAAGAAAGTCATCCAAATAGGGGACAGTGACTACATTCTTTTCCTGATATAAGCCATAATCTCCGGCATTACTTTTATAAGGACCCGAGGGGCCTGGGAGAACCCAAAGGGCAGAGCCTTAAACAGAATATGACTGACAAAGTATCCTATAACTACATCTAATATCAAAACTTTTTGGTGGTCCACATGAATAGGAATGTGGTAATGAGCATTGTGAAGATCCAGAGTGACTAGAAAGCAACCTGGCAAAAGATGATTTACCGCAGAGGCAATGGATTCCATTCTGAATCTTTTCAAAGAAAGGAAACTATTTAACTGTTAGATTCATAATGGTACAAAAAATTCCATTCTGCTTTCTTACAAGAAACTATGGAATAATACTGCCAGAGGAAAGAGGGAAAGGTTAAGGGAACTAATACCCTTCTGTCAATGAGAGAGTTTACCTCAGTTTCCAGTGCTGTCTGCCTCTATGGAGCTGCATGAAGATGTGGTGTGTGTGGGGTGGTTTTTTTTTTTTTTCTCCTGGGAAAAGAATTTTATTTTTAGTCCCTGATGGGCAGGACTTTGACCTTTTCGAGAAATATTTTTTTTTTTTTTTTTTGTTCCCACTCCCCAACCCACCCCTATAGGGCATCTGGTGTTATAAGGTGGACTGATTTTTGGAGGAATTGGGCATTCTGATTTGAAAATGAATCGCTTGGGCTACATTCAGACAACAGTGAAAACTGGCTGTTTGACGTCTGTATTGTGCTCCTGAAAGTGTAGGTAGGGATGCTAATAACTGATCCCTGATGATACCTTCCCTGATATGGGACTCTAGTTGGGCCAACCAAAGTTTATCGAACAAATGTCTGGGGGAGCCCTGATCCTCAAAAGTTAAATCCCCTTTTTTGGATATTTCCTTTTTACAGCTGAAGGAATAAATAACTTATGTCTTTTCTATTCTTTTCCGATTAACACATACATTTAAAAAAAAAAAAAAAATATATATATATATATATATATATATATATATATATATATATACATATAATTTTTTTTTTTTTTTTTATGAATCGAAGAGACTATTTTCTAGATGTGAGACCTTCTGTCCCTCAACAAGGGTTCCTTAGCCTCTCCCATCTGCATGGTGACTCACTACTTTAATAAGAGCGTCAACATTATCTGAAGCACACAGTGATTTACCACCCAAATCCTCATCTGAGGAAGAAATAGAAGTCTCCTGAAATCTCACCACCCTCTTCAGGGCCAGTAACCTACTTGCCTTCAAAAGAAATTGGCCAGACTTTGACAATACCCGAGGGTCCCGGGCCTGCCGCTGGAAGTTTTCAAAGATCTATTAACCTGAGTCTTAACCAAAGATTTAATATTTTTCAATAAAGGGAACTCATCTTGAACAATTCTATATATTCTAATTTTCAAACTGCACACTCCTTATACTTTGATATGCCTTATACTGGGTGATGATACTTGCATCCGCTGCCTCTATGTAATCTCACGTTTCCATCCTCAGAAACATATACATCTGTACCTGTCTACCCACAGCCTCTTCTGGCAGGAAGCAGGTGTGGTCTCTTAGGACTGGCTGGCTTCTCCTCTACGCATGCGCCATAATAATTCCTACTCTGGTACTTATGGGGGCGACCTGTGGCATCAACCCAACCTTCCTGTGTGCCCTGGAACAATCAATCGGTGTCCTTTCTGAAAATAGACTTCAACACCCTGACACACAGTCACAATTTCCTCTGAACCATGAGAAACTTTGAGCAGAGCCCCCCCCCCCCCTTCTCAGGGCTAGGAGGACTCTACCTGAAGCCCTCCCAGAAGGCTGGACCCAGACATGTACAGGGGAAAGGAAGTGGTGACCAGGCTTCAGCTGCAGCTTTCCTATGAAGTCTTACTGCTTCTGGGTGTCTAATATACTTTGAGGTCCAACGGTCCCCTGGAAAAGATCTCCCAATGTCCTCTTCCGTAGGACAGGAAACAAAACTGCAGAAGAGGGGTGGCCACCCTATATTTAAAGAACTCCGTATCCTGTCCTGTGGAGGAGGCTGTTTCTCCAGGGGTGCTGTCGTTGATGCGGAGTGATGAAAAATTTTGGGTTACTTAAATGTGAGCATGTAGGAAATGCAATGGTTTCAAATAGTTTTATCAGCCTAGAAACATGTAGACTGCAAAATTTTTTGACTCCATATATTCAGTTTGTTTTCATTTTACAAAGCTTGTACATATTGGTCCCAAACTAAGCATAATTCCAGTTAAATGTTATGTTGCAGCACTGAGGGTTGTATGTAACTTTGCAATGTAAATCACTAGCCTGTGGCTCCTTATTGTGTTTACACTGGAGACCTCAGCAGTAGTACTAATAAAGGGTTCTCTTGAAGACAACCTGTCAGGGACATGAACACCCACACACTACGCAAGAGCATGTGACTGTAAAATAGTACTCCACTTCCATGCTCATTTTCACACTTACTCACAATCACACAAAGCATTAAAGGAGTGAAGTATCCCCAACATCTTACAACTACACAAATGGCTACCACCACCTGTCACTTATGGTAGACAAAACATCAATGTACCTAGACCACTCATACCTGCTTCCTCTGGCACCAAATGTGTAACTCTAGTACACTGGCATACACAAGAGTAACAAAGTACAGATTCTTTACATGAGGAGCTTGGCAGAAAGTCGGATGGACTACAGGCTGGTTGCATTTCCAGGTATCTGACAAAGTGGGTCCTGTCCATCTGTTTTTGAAGGACCCCTATCTTGGAGCCTACCACCTGTGACTGGGGCTGGCTAATAATATGCATCAAATTTAGAGATGACCTATTTTTGGAATATGCCATATCTCTAGCTTGGTACCTCGTATAGGATTGTCATGCCTGGCAAGCCAAATCTGCAGGCATATCAAGCAAGCAGATACAATCAGCTCTTCCCCCAGTAATTTGTGGTGGTTATTAATGTAAAAGGTCTAGATGCTTGATGTCCTAGACCAATTGGAGTTCCCTGACTGTTTCTGTACATGGATAGTTATAAACTTGAATTATCTATATGCTTTTGGTAAGTGTTCCTTTGTTCAATATAAGAGTTTTGGCCTGATATGCTTCCATGTCTTGCCTATAAATCCCCCCTTCCTGACACACATCCACCCATTTGGATTTTTTTGTATGTAAATTGACCTATGAATCAGCTGGATGATAGAAATTAAATTAACGTCCTGGCTTAATTACTTGTATCCTGGCCTGTGGATTGAGTTAACCTAGACAGGAGCTGCACGTTTACTCAGCCAGTCATACAGCATTGAACAGAAGTCAACTACAACAATGAAAATTAAGCCATAACTAGACAGTACAATATACCGAACTCTTCACACAACCCCCTCCCCCGGTCCATAATGCCATGTTGGGTCATATGTCTGCCATAGAGTTGATTTTCTTTTCTTGGGGCACCCTCTGATCCAGAATTGTGACAACATAGAGCTAAGCTTTAAATTTCTATTTCAAAGCACAATTTTAATTTCAATAGGAATCACAAAATCAATCCTAAACCCATTCTAGAGTCTGATATATTCATTGCAGGCTTTATCCTACTGCAAGCCATGATCAATGATCATCAGTTTCTGTTGTCAATAATTGGGTGGCAAGACAAATTAAGCTTGCGTCAGATATAGCTGACTCTTCCTCACTATGACAGCTCACTGAACTTTTCTCCATTCATTAAGCCAAAAAAACATAATCAAAAATAAAATTTTAAGATTGTCTGTTAGCAGTAAATTGGTTGAAAGCCTAATCACACTACCTTTTAGAGACTTTTCCAAATATGCCTCTGGTATTCAGCTTTTGAGCCCCTTTTTCATGTAAATTGCAGTTTGTTATATGCAAATGGAGAGAATAGAGCTTTGCTCTGAAATCTATAGTTGAGGCCTAAACCCAGGGAAGCTAAGGCACATTTCCAAAGCTCTTTTCCCCTCATTTGTATATTAATAAAATAGGAATTTATGTATAAATTGGGCGCCATACCCAATTGCAAAATCACCCAGCCCTATGTTAACAAATGGAAAAAAGGCATGTAAACTAGAGTACGAGAGCATATTTAAAAGGAATCTTTCAGGGCGACTTGGGACACTAAACCATCCGCCGTTTTTTATCGACTGGGGGTTTAGTGTTCCAAATCGCCCTTTAATAAAGCCATCCGTGCCTGCAATGAAAATAAAAAAGCTTTATACTTAGCCTGCCGCCGCTCTAGCCTAACCCCCACTCGCGCATTGTTTCACTGAAGCCAGAGGAGAATACATCGGTTTGTGTACATGCTCCAAAGCTGCTGCACTTGCTCAGTGAAGCTGGATTGTACGTCCTAGGCTTCACTGAAGAACTGCAGATCCCAGGAGCACCAGAGGAGTCTGGGTCTCCTCTCTAGGTAAATATAAAGGTGGTTGGTTTGTTTTGTGTTCTTTATTGCGGACACGGATTTAAAACAGGGCAATTTGACGTTCTGAGCTGCTCGCCCTCACTTCGAACCCTGACTCCATTGCCTCTCATTGGCAGTATGCTCAGCTTTCTCATTTCTATGTTGCTCACAACCTCCACAGGGCATTATTGCCTTTCAAACGTCTGTGCCTCTCATCTTGTTCTTACTCATGCTGTTTCCCTCATCTATGGCATGCTCATAGATTCCGCCAACAGTCTACCAGAATTAGTGGTCTCGTTCTTGCCATACTTGTGGTCCTCAGCTTTCAAGGCGTGTCATAAGTTCTCCATACCTTGCAGGGCACAGATGAACTACAAGATACTCTAGATCAGGCATGTCAAACATGCGTCCCGCGGGCCGCATGCGGCCCTTTACAGGCATATCTGCGGCCCGCACAAAAGTCTCAAACTTTGTCTCTAAAGTTTAGAGACAAAGTTTGAGACTTTTGTGCGGGCCGCAGATGTACAAAACTCACGATCAGCACTTCCGGCTCTTCATTCATTGGCCCCAGGGGCGTAACTACCGGGGTAGTGGTAGCGACTGCCACAGGGCCCGGAACATTACGGGGCCCGGAGCCCTGTGGCAGTCGCTACCACGAACCCCACAATCACTGCTATCGTTATACTCCGGGGTCTTTTGAGACCCCGGAGTATAACGATCGGGGGCCCAGGGGGAGGTGAGCGAACATAAAAAACACCGTAACTCACCGCTCCGCAGGCTTCGGGCCTGTTTGGTGACGTCCCAGACGTCAGCCGATGTAATTATGCGTCGCTGGCCTGGATCGCGTGAGATCCGGTCCGAAATTGAAGATGGCCGGAGTAGCGCACGGGAGTGCATCGGAGCGAGGAAGAGGTAAGTTGCAGTGTTTTCTATGTTTCTATCCTCCCCTGGGTCTCCGATCATTATACTCTGGGGTCTGAAAAGACCCCAGAGTATAATAATCGTTCATGGGTGGTCCACTATGGGGCAAACTACTGTGTGCAGGGGCCACTATGGGGCAAACTACTGTGTGCAGGGGCCACTATGGGGCAAACTACTGTGTGCAGGGGCCACTATGGGGCAAACTACTGTGTGCAGGGGCCACTATGGGGCAAACTACTGTGTGCAGGGGCCACTATGGGGCAAACTACTGTGTGCAGGGGCCACTATGGGGCAAACTACTGTGTGCAGGGGCCACTATGGGGCAAACTACTGTGTGCAGGGGCCACTATGGGGCAAACTACTGT
This sequence comes from Leptodactylus fallax, assembly GCA_947044405.1. Lineage (NCBI taxonomy): Eukaryota > Metazoa > Chordata > Amphibia > Anura > Leptodactylidae > Leptodactylus > Leptodactylus fallax. The sequence continues at coordinate 1,791,322 of CAMRHE010000134.1, read as the reverse complement.
GTGCTGGGGCCACTATGGGGCAAACTACTGTGTGCAGGGGCCACTATGGGGCAAACTACTGTGTGCAGGGGCCACTATGGGGCAAACTACTGTGTGCAGGGGCCACTATGGGGCAAACTACTGTGTGCAGGGGCCACTATGGGGCAAACTACTGTGTGCAGGGGCCACTATGGGGCAAACTACTGTGTGCAGTGGCCACTATGGGGCAAACTACTGTGTGCAGGGGCCACTATGGGACAAACTACTGTGTGCAGGGGCCACTATGGGGCAAACTACTGTGTGCAGGGGCCACTATGGGGCAAACTACTGTGTGCAGGGGCCACTATGGGGCAAACTACTGTGTGCAGGGGCCACTATGGGGCAAACTACTGTGTGCAGGCGCCACTATGGGGCAAACTACTGCGTGCAGGGGCCACTATGGGACAAACTACTGCGTGCAGGGGCCACTATGGGGCAAACTACTGTGTGCAGGCGCCACTATGGGGCAAACTACTGCGTGCAGGGGCCACTATGGGACAAACTACTGCGTGCAGGGGCCACTATGGGGTAAACTACTGTGTGTTGGGGCCACTATGGGGCAAACTACTGTGTGTTGGGGCCACTATGGGGCAAACTACTGTGTGCTGGGGCCACTATGGGGCAAACTACTGTGTGCTGGGGCCACTATGGGGCAAACTACTGTGTGCTGGGGCCACTATGGGGCAAACTACTGTGTGCTGGGGCCACTATGGGGCAAACTACTGTGTGCTGGGGCCACTATGGGGCAAACTACTGTGTGCTGGGGCCACTATGGGGCAAACTACTGTGTGCTGGGGCCACTATGGGGCAAACTACTGTGTGCAGGGGCCACTATGGGGCATAATATTGTGTGCAGGGGCCACTATGCTGCATAATACCGTGTCCAGGGGCCACTATGGGGCATAATACCGTGTCCAGGGGCCACTATGGGGCATAATACCGTGTGCAGGGGCCACTATGGGGCATAATACCGTGTCCAGGGGCCACTATGGGGCATAATACCGTGTGCAGGGGCCACTATGGGGCATAATATTGTGTCCAGGGGCCACTATGGGGCATAATACCGTGTGCAGGGGCCACTATGGGGCATAATACCGTGTGCAGGGGCCACTATGGGGCATAATACCGTGTGCAGGGGCCACTATGGGGCATAATACCGTGTGCAGGGGCCACTATGGGGCATAATACCGTGTGCAGGGGCCACTATGGGGCATAATACCGTGTGCAGGGGCCACTATGGGGCATAATACCGTGTGCAGGGGCCACTATGGGGCATAATAGTGTGCGCAGGAATGCGGTTTGTG